>VALJ01000012.1:0-87513 GCA_005771605.1 Scutellaria baicalensis
TTATAGTTTCAACATAAAAAATGAGATTTGAATTATTTAAAAAATTAAATTCTAAATCTTAATTTCTATTTTTCAAATATGTATATGCTTTTTATTATTAATATGATAATCAAATGTTAATTTCTAATAGTACAATACTTTAATCAAAATATTAAATTTATAATATAACTTTTTTTTTCATAAGCTTTTTAATATATGTATGATTGAAAAGCTCTTTAAATATATAGTAATATGAAACTAATTTACTCTCAAATTTAAAATGTTATAGAAGAAAATAATCAATTCATGTAACAAATATTCTAGAAGAGTTGTAAAAGTAAATGACTCTAGGAAATAAATAAACATAAATTACATTACTATTCTTAATAAAGAGTTTTATTTAATTAGGACTCTATTTCACATCAATGAATTTGACATTACAAAAATGGACGAAACATTCATACTATATAATGTTATATATTATATTATATGATATTATATTATATTATATTATATTATATTATATTATATATATATAGATATAGAGATATATAGATATATAATAAATGTCCAAAGTTGTAAATTAAGCTAGAAAGTTAATAGAAATTATAATTCGAAATGAAAGGAATAAAATAAAAAGATCTAGCTTATTTCACGTATAAGGGTACGTATGACAGAAAATATAGTACACAAATTAAAGTTTATTTTAATCAATATTTTTTTTTATCAATTATCAAATAACATTTAATAACTTATCTAATTTTTTGTGTTTTTTTCCCCCACCATATCATTGTATGACTCATTAGTTCAATGTTTTTACCTATACTTCACACAACTACATATATTTATAAGTGATTATTTAAATATACAAATGAACTATTTGTTAACAATTGGTTCCAAATATTTTATAATTTTTTTCAAACTCTTTCGCCCTTATCTAATAATTTTACTAAATAGGAACATCTAAAGGCCTCTTAAGAACATCTTAAATAATTTTCAAGTATGTTTTAATTTAAAAAAAAAACATTTCAATTTTTTTTACAAAAATATCATTCAATTTTTCCATATTATTCATTTATTTTATTATTCTGCATAACTAATTAATGTACATTATGAACTCACCATCTTAAAATTTTTATTTTTAGGGTTCTCAGTTTTTTGTTCATGTTCATATTTATTATAAATTACTCTATTTATAGTATAAATCATGTTTTACCTATTTTTCATAATGCCTATCTTAACCCTTTAACATGATGAAATTAAATTGAAATTAAATGGACTCCTAATTATAAAGAAAAATCTTTGTTAAGGATAATTATGTAATTCAATGTTTATTTTATTTTTCTATTTAATTATAAATAGGCAAGAGTTCTTACATTCCAAACTCTTATTGAAAAAGTTTACATGTTTTTTCCTTCTATAATCTTGAACATTTAAAACTTATACCAAAATTAGTCTCATATTAAAATATATTTGAAGAGTTTTCCAAAGATATATTATAAGCATATGACAAAAAAAAAAAAAAAAGTTATACCATAAATTTAGTACTTTATTAAAGTATGATACTATTATATAAGTTAGGGTTAATCTCAATTTAGGTCATTTATGAAGACACTTTCCATTTTTTGAAAACTAAGTATCCGTTTTTCAATTTTGGTCTTTTATGTTTCAATTTTTTCCAATTTGAGTCACTTTTCTCAACATTTTCAAAATTGCTAACGTGTCTTTGTCATATGATTAATCAATTAATTTTTCATTTATTTGTTGCATCTTCCTCCTTCAACCATCAGCTCGTTGATGACTACCACATCACCGCTACCGAAAAACCTTCAAAACTCTAATTTTCACCTCAATCCCTGTGTTTTTGTCAAATTCAATTGGGCATCATGTTTCCATTAATGTTCGTAAAAATTTGACGAAAATCACATCATTACCATCAAATAACCGCCACCATAGTTACCGAAAAACTCCATTACCGTCCCTCAGCTGAAAACTTAATTTTTACCAAAACACACAAATTCACAAAAATTAATTATCTCTGCAAGCCCCACAAAAGCCCTTCTTGATTTTTTAGTTCTTACAGAATTTAAACTTGAACCGAGTAGAAAAGGAATGAAAATTCAAATCTAACCCTTTTGTTAAACTATTTTTCGTACATGTAAGTTCAATTCGGGTAAATTTCAAAAACCACGTCAAACTATAACCCCTTTTGCACAAAGATATATATATATATATATATATATATATATATATATATATATATAAACTTTAGAACTTTAAAACAGTTAGCCTTTGTGAATGATACTTAGGTCGATACGATGGGAATATTGTCCCGAAGATACTTATTTTTGACGATATTTTTGTCTTTTACCTAATTAACTAAATATTTTTTTGGCTGCATCTTTCTCTTCCAACATCAGCTTGTGGATGACCACCACATGATCACTAATGAAAGACCTTCAAAACTCCAATTTTTGTCTCAATCCCTATATTTTGGGTCAAATAACCTTCGAAACTCTAATATTCGTCTCAATCCCTATGTTTTGGGTCAAATTCAACTGGACATCATCTTTCCATTAAATTTTCATAAAAATATGATGAAAAAAACACATCAATACCATCAAATAACTACCACCATAGTCGCCGAAAAACCCCTATCGCTGTCCCTTAAGTTGAAAACCAGATTTCCTCCAAATCTTAACCAAAATGCACAAGATTCATATCAAATTAATTCTCTGTGCAAGCCCAACAAAAGTCTCAACTCGAATTTTTTATTCTTATTAAATTTAAACTCGAGCAAAGGGGGGGAATGAAATTCAAATCTAACCCTTTTGTTAAGACTTTTTTGCATGCATGTAAACTCATAAATTGTTTTAGGGTTTTTAATTCTCATGATTTGAGCATCAATTTTCTATGAATTTATGTTATTTTTATTATCTTGTGATGACTCAATTTCTCTCGTTTATTTTCAAATTTAAGGACATGATTTTGAGAAATCAAAAATATAATAAGGACTTATTTGCAATTTTTATAAGGGTAAATATCAATTATAGTCCTGTAAGTTAGACCATTCCAGTTTTTGTGCATCAAGTTTAAGCTTTCCAATTTTAATCCTAGCTATCGGATTTTTCCACTTGCATTCCGATTTTGATCGAAAATCTTTTAGTGCTGATGTGGCTGTTGGAATTGTATACGTGTCACCCCAATTAAAAATCCTTATTGCCACATTATTAAAAGATAAATAAAATAAATAAAAAATCAAAAAAGAAATTAAAAAAAATCATCATTTGTCTTCTTCCTCCCTACCGAACACAAGTCGTGATTTATTTTGCCCTTTTGTGGTCGACCACCATTGTAGTCATCCTGTTCACTGACCCACAACATTTCTCATCACTAAAAATCACAATTTCATCAATTCCCCCAGGAAAATCCAGAATTTTCAATACAATTTTCTAATTAAATAGAAGTTGAGCCTCGATCAACTACTCCATGGGGTAGCTTGATCTGAGATTTCAATTTAGGTGAGAAAGAAGCAACAGGTTTGAGAGAAGATAGTGAGGAATTTGTTGGAACAGTGGAGAAGATAAAGATTGGCAATGATAAAGAACGAAGAAAAATAATAAATCTCCAATTTGCTGGTACCCGGTGATGAAGATCGAAGAAGAAAAAAAACTCTCAAGTTATTTCTTTTAATTTGATTTGGAATTTTTTAAATTATTTTTGAATTTTGAATTAATATTTTTAATGACATGATAGACACATCATTGAATTTTCCCTCTAAGAATTTGGGGATTTCTGTTTTCAAATCCGATGGCCACGTCAGTCCGGAAAATATTCCGGTCAAAATCGGATTCAAATTGGATGAATTCAATAGTTAAAGGACTAAAATTGGAAAGTGTAAACTTGATGTACAATAACTGTAAAGAGTCTAATTTACAAGACGAAAATTGATAGTTTCCCTTTTTATGAACTTTGCGAAATCACAACCTCCACCCGAATACTTTTAAAAGTTTAAAATACCCTTCATAATAAACATCTACAGGGGAATTTTCCACCGTCGGCAGCATTTGACGTCCTATTAGTATCATTCATAAAGTTTTGTGGTAATATTATAAAGTTTCAAAGTTCAAGTACCTTGGTCAAGTTGAAAACCAAATTTTAACCAAAACATACAAAATACACAACAAATTAATTCTCTCTGTAAGCCCCATAAAATTTAAAATTGGTTTTCATATTTCTTTCAGCATTTATGTTTATTAAAATAGAATTTAATTAGAAAAACTTGAAATTATATTTATACTTTTTAATGGTAATTTAATAATTTTAAACGTTAAATGATGATTTTATAATATTTATAGTTGTAAAGATAGAAAGTTTACAGAAATTACAATTTGAAATGAAAGAAATAAAGATAAAAATATATAAATTATTTGACGTATAATGGTATGACTGAAAATTTAGTATACAAGGTAAAGTTTATTTAGTAATTTTTTAATTACTTGAATATTCAATTTTTTTATTCTTAAAGAATTTTCGAATCAAGCAAAAAATTAATGAAAATTCAAATCTAACCATTTTTCTTGAACTCTTTTCATACATGTGAATTTATAATTTGTTATTACAGAAAAATAAGGTAAATAACAAAAATCACCCCAAACTATAACCCTTTTACACAAAATTATTAGAATTTTGGAACTTTACCATTGCCAACATTTGCAAATGATACTTATAGACCGATACAGTGAAATATTGTCCCGAAGATGTTTATTCTTGAGGGTATATATTTTTCTCTTTTGATTAATTAATTTCTCAATTATATTTGGTGTTCGCTGATGACTGTCACATCACCCCTAACGAAAAACCCTCAAAACTCTCATTTTTGTCTCAATTCCTATGCGTTCAGGTAATATTCAACGACACATCAATTCTTTAACTTTTCATAAAAATATGACAAAAAATACACCAATAACATCAAATAATCCTCATCATAGTCGTCGAAAAACTTCATGACTGTCCCTCAAGTTGAAAACCAAATTTCCTCTAAATCGTAACCAAATGGCTCGATTTCTCTTGTTTATTTTCGAATTGAAAACATGATTTTGAGAATTTAAAGTATAATAAGAAATATTGTGAGTTCTATAAACTTTTCAAACTTATAGTCTCTACCCCAATACTTTTAAAACATAAAAATACCCTTGGAAATAAATATCTTCAGGGGAATTTTCCACCGTCAACAGCATTTGGTTGTCTATTAGTATCATTCGCAAAGGTTGGTGATGATATTATAAAATTCCAAAGTTCAGGTACCTATAATACTTAATTTTAGTTTGATAGATTATTTAAACCAAAGTCTCTATGTCTTCCAAATAAATCTCCATGGTTATTTAATTTTATTTCCTCTTGATTTTGGTAATTCAAACTTACTGATTCTTACACAAAGATAATTATATTTTACCTCCAATTTTGATAGCTACGTCAGCAGTTTTGAAAATTTAGACAAAAAAATGACTAAAATTGAAAAAAATTAAAATATAGAGGACCAAAATTGAAAAACGAATACTTAATTGTACAAAAAATGGAAATTGTCTTACATATAAAACCATATTGAAATTATCCATAACTTCTTATAGTACAATACTTTAATAAAAATATCAAATTTATAGTATAATTTTTTTTCCATAAGCTTTTAATATATCATTGAAAAGCTCTTTAAATATATATTAATATGAAACTAATTTAGTCTCAAATTTTGAATGTTATAGAAGAATAATTTTAGTTTGATAGATTATTTGAACCAAAGTCTAATCTCCATGGTTATTTAATTTTATTTCCTTTTAATTTTGGTAATTCAAACTTACTGATTATTATATAAAAGATAATTATATTTTGTCTTCAATTTTGGTATCTACGTTAGCAGTTTTGAAAATTTAGACAAAAAAATGACTGAAATTGAAAAATATGAAAACATAGAGGACCAAAATTGAAAATGAATACTTAATAAACCTAAGATAAAAATGGAAATATCTTATATAAAAAACCCAAATTGAAATTATCCCCAACTTCTAATAGTAAAACACTTTAATATAGCAAAAACTTATATGCCCCTGGGGCACATAGGGCCACGGATCTAGGTGTTATATACATGCTCTTCAGGTGTTATATATATGTTCTATAGGTGTTATGTTTCTTGGTGTTATAAATACACCCTACAGGTATCATATGTATATAAGAGTATTCATGTGATACCTGAAGAGTATATACATGATACCTGTAGAGTATATATTTAACACCATATGATGATTAATTTGAGGCACCATGCCCCTGGGGCACACAAGTGTCACTTTAATAAAAATATTAAATTCATAGTATAACATTTTTTTCATAAGCTTCTATACCATTGAAAAACTCTTTAAATATATATCAATATGAAACTAATTTTAGTCTCAAATTTAAAATGTTATAGAAGAAAAATAATCAATTCATGTAAAAAAATTCTAGAAGAGTTATAAAAGTAAAGGATTCTAGAAAAATAAATAAACATTAAATTACATTAATTATATTCTTAATAAAGAGTTTTATTTATATAGGACTCTATTTCACATTAATTAAATTTAATCATGAGGGTTAAATTTGACATTACAAAAAATGGACAAAACATTCATACTTATATAGTGTTATAGATATAGATATGAGATTATAGCAAGAGAATTTCATTTTGATTATTTAGTATTAAAAGCCCAAAATTTTATTGGATCCAAATTATATTTTAAAAGCTTGGCCCATCTCTTAGCAAATGAAATTGAGGAGAAAAAGTTGATATTTTCTTCTACTTTACAACTCATACATATTGATATATAGATATACACTTGTGTATTGAATCAAAGCTTTTGGACAAATATTTATCTTTACACTTTCTCTTTCCATTTCATCTTCATCTTCTTCTTCGATCCTTTTCCTTGCTTCGAGCTTTGCAGGAAATTTGAGAAAAAAGGGTAAATTTTTTATTATAAAATTTGTTCTTGATGTAGTAAAGTTGTATCTATTGTTTTATGTATATATATGTATCTATCTCTCCATCTCTCTCTCTCTCTCTCTGGTTCGATTTCTGCTGCCGACAGTCGGGAGGGCGGCGCCGTGCAGGTGATGGGGGCAGCGCCGGCGGCGGCGGCGCTGCATGTGTGTGTGTGAGTGGTTGTGGTGTTGTGGTTGTGTGTGTGAGTGTGTGTTGTGGGTGTGGGTGTTTGCTTGGTTGTTGTGTCGGGGGAAGGCGCCGCCGTGAGTGGCGGCGCCGTGCAGGGGCTGAGCCGGTGATGGGCCCGTCGCCGACAGTGGACGGTGGCGGCAGAGAGCAGGGCAAGGGGGAGCAGGGGAAGGGAAAGGGAAGGGTTTAATTGCAAAGTTGATTTTATCCAAAGACTATATTGCAAAGTGTGTTCCAAATTCATGATTTTATGCATTTTCCTTCCTAAAATTATGATCTTGATTATACAATTCAGCCCAAGAATTATGTAATGTTGCATTTTTAATCCTTATAATATGTTGACGTTATAATTGAACTTTAGAACTACACAGAAATTATATTACGAAACCAAAACTTAAACGATAAATGTACTTAGATTATTGTACCACGTTATAGACATTGATTTAATCTATGATTGATACGAACGACGAATTAAACCTAAAAAATAGAGAAAACACCCTAGTTTGTTTAAGTTATATCCTTAATTACGAACCTTCGATTTATATCGTATATTAGGAAATTAATATTTTAAGTATCCTATAGATATTTAAGATAAAGTTAATTTGATAGATTATTTCATTTATAGATGATCAAGTTAAGAATTAAGGTGAGCTTCTACATTATGTAGGAAATACGAAAGAAAGACAAGATTAAGGAAGACAAGGGCAAAGAACTTTTGGCAAAGATCGAGTAATATCCAAGGTGGGGGTAAAATCTTATCAAATAAATGTATTTTAATTATAAAATTTATTATATGAATTTATATGCATTATGTGACTTTAAATTCAGTATTCATGAGAAGTCTATTTCAAGTTGAACATCATTAGTATATGATTGATTTTCGAGTAAATTATATGTTTTCAAGGACTAATGTTTTTCAAGGGATACAAATGCGATTGGTTTCACATGATGAAAAGTTGGGATAATACCCGTACACAGGGGCGGACCCACTCTAGGGCCAAGGGGGGCACTGGGCCCCCTGGAATTATGGAAAAAAACTAAGGGTATTTATGTAATTTTCAAAATTTTAATTTTAAAAAAATAGAAAACATGTACTAAGACATAAACAAACGGTATCTTTTATAGGTGCAAATTTATTATTCTTATTCTTTATGTCAATCAAGGTAGAAATCCTCTCTCTTTCTATCTTTCTCACTATCTTATCCATCTAATTTTAGGTAAATATTGTTAGGGGTGTGCATAGGTCGGTTCGGCTACCGAACCGAACCGAATTCCCAAAACCGAATTAACCAAAATTTATAATTGAAAAAACCGAACCGAACTGAATAGTGAAGAAAACCGATTAGAAACCGAACCGAAATATTCGGTTCGGTTCGGCACAAAACCGAAATAACCGAAATTTATATTTCTTCTAATTTCTCACAAGTCAAAACTTAGTAATTAAGATGCAATTTGTAAGTAAATACTTCAACCATCAAATTTTAATTTTGGACAAAGTAGCAAAATAAGATCAAAGTTAAAATAAAAAATAGCAAAAAATCTATAATGTCTTCGAACCATAATTAAACCACCAAAGTCTAATTTTAAACGTAACAAAAGAATTTACAACCAAATCCTCCAACAATAAAAATATATATTTAGATGATATATATCTATAACAATTAACAATACACATTTATATGGTAATATTTTATAAAAACATATAAAATATATTCATATGATTTATATTTCGGTTCGGTTCGGTTATTTCGGTTATTTTTCACTGAAAACCGAACCGAACCGAATTATCCGAATTTTTCAAAACTTAAAACCGAAACCGAACCGAATTAAAAATAACCGAACCGAAATTAGTATTTCGGTTCGGTTCGGTCGGTTAATTCGGTTTTAACCGAATTGTGCACACCCCTAAATATTGTGTTATCTTATTTGTTTACTCTATATTTTTTTATTATTGTTGATTTATTGTTATCAATGAAGATACTATTATAATCGATTTTAAATACGTAAAATAAAAGAGACATGTTGCAATTCATGTTTTAAGTGATTTATTTTTGGGTTAATTGCAAAAAGAATCACAAACTCTATTCAATTTGAAAGTTTAACCAACTTTTTGAATATTATAAAATAAAACATGAACTTTCATATTTTTGATAATTTTAACCTACAAATAGATTTCAGCTATTTTTATTCTTGACAATAACTTCCACCATTTCAAAACAACTATCACTTTGTACATTAAGTCATTGTTTTTTGAAATTGTGATAGTTATTTTCAAAATGAACATAATCAAATTTTGTTTGCCAGTTAAAATTGCAAAAAATATGAAAATTTATGTTGTATTTGCTAATATTCCAAAAGTTGTTTAAAATTACAAATTGAGTAAAAATTTTGATTTTTTTCTTTGCAATTAACCTTTTATTTTCTTACATTGATGTTAAATTGAGATGTAATTAAGTTATTAAATTTTTTATTGTAATTTATTGTTATTAGGATGAGTCTCATGTGAGACCATTTCATAGACTTAATTATTTGAGATGGATCACTCACAACTTACACTTCACAATTCACTTATAAATTTATGAAAATAAATTTTATTTGTAGGTATAAAGATTTTTCTCAATATAACAATTAACAGTCTATGAATTCGTCTCATATAAGTTTTGGTATTTTTCTATTAGGTTTGATACGGGCCCCCCTGAATACAAATCCTGGGTCCGTCACTGCCCGTACAAGAGGGGTTTCTTTAGAAACCAATACATGTCAAGGGATTTATTTGTCAATTTGCAGTCGTGAATTATATGAACCTACGTGAATGTGATTAATGTGTACTATGTGTTATGTGAGAACTATTTTGTGAAATGTAACTGCGCATGCGCTTGCACGCCAAGTAGGGTATTCTTCGGAAACCCAGCACAGAGGGTATTCTTCGGAAACCCAACATTAAGGGTGTAAAAACCCATAGGGTCGGCTTGGGGCCCGGATAAATCTTCTTCAGATATCTATCCAGCATGGTTTGCAAGGAACTACTTGGGAGTCCACAATGTGATTTGTTTTTATGATATGACTACGTGTACTATATGTATTCCCTCCACCGTACAAATGAACCCCGCTGAGTGTTTTCTGGCACTCACCCCTATGTGTAAAAAATGTTTTCAGTTTAAAGTATCCAGGACGTGACATACGAGCGGTGAATGCAGGTAGCCGATATTATAAAGGTCGTAGAAGATTTTAATAAAGAGTTCTATTTTTATAAACTCCAAACAGGTTTATTTATGTAAATGATTATTCAATCGCTCTTTTCAATGTATCAAAAATGGGTCTGTAAAGATAGGAATTTCAATAAAATCATTTCCGCTGCATTTTTCCAAAATTCGTGTTTCGTAACAATATTTTATGGAATAATATTTCACGGTTATTCCTGAATTTGTTTATCTCTATTATTATTTAAAGAGTCAATTTCTAATGTAAGTAGCGCCAAAACAGTATTTTAAAAACGGGGCGTTATAATAATTATTTCTCTTCATCCTCAAACAAAATTCAAGAACTAAGCTAAAACTTAAAACCTACACTTGAACTAATCCATCAAATGAACCCTAGAACGAATTTTGTTATCATCTGATCCTCAACTAAAAAAAGGCATGATTCATTACGTTTAAAAAAACAAGAAACCAATTATTATAGAGTACTTTAACTCAAAAGAGAAGTAGAAAACAAGACCTTATGAATTCAGTAAACGAATTTAAATTTAAACAGATGACAAATTCCTAAAAGTCGATAAGAACTCAACCTTGTTCTCAATCAGCTCAGAGAATTGAAGATCTTCTCTTGGCTTTTTAAGCAAGCTCTCCTCTGGGATCTGAACCTCCTTCTCCTCCCTTTGTCGTTTCTCATCGGCTTCAGACATAGTTCCTCTTAGTATGCGTCTCAGAGAGAGAGAGGGCTTGAACTCTTAGTGTGCGTCTGAGAGAGGGCTTGAATTGGGAGAGAGAAAACCTGCAAGTGAGAGAGAGTGAGAAAAAGGTGGATCACCACAACTATCTTCACAAAAACTTACCCGATGCACCGTACCCCAAAGGTATAATTAATTTGGTATTAGGTATATATTCATAAGGTATTATTAGTGTATTAATTATAAGATATTAGTGGTATATTCTTGAAGGTATTAGTGATATACTCATAAGGTATTAGTTGTATATTTATAAGGTATTACGTGTATAATTGAAATATATGTTTTAGTAAAGATATTATTCAAGGTATTACTTGTTACATATTAAGGTATTACACATATTACTTAAAGATATTATAATAAATGTTTGGGGGCACGGTACCCGGGGGCACGCAAGACCTACTCTACTATCTTTTATTTCAAGAGCATAACATTATTCGAATTTGTTGGACTTGTTATTCAACTTTATTATTGAGAAAATAGCTCAAATTACCACAATATATATAATGTTATAACAATAATACCATATATTTTTTTTCTTTATTTTTTCTACCACAAAATATAAGGAATTATATTTTTCTGCCACAAATTTGACCGAGTCCAATTTAACAATCATTGAATGATTGAGTAGTTGAATTATATTTACTTGAAATTACATTTACTTTTGGAATCTTATTTTTACTGAAATTTTTTACTTTTCAGAGTAATTTGAATCGTTAACGAGATGCACAGAAATTGCAAAATTCATCTATTTAATGAGTGAGGAAGATTCATTTGTTGCTCACATCCGTGGTCCGAAATTAGGGTTAGCCGAGTTAGTCGTGGTCCGAAATTAGGGTTAACCGAGTCACTAGTTTAGGGTTAGCCGATTAACAATGTTAGGGTTAGCCGAGTAACTGTTTTTAGGGTCAGCGAGTAACTGTTTTTAGGGTCAGCTGAGTTACTTTTTTAGGGTTAGCCAAGTAACTGTTTTTAGGGTCAGCCGAGTAACTGTTTTAGGGTCAGCCGAGTAACTGTTTTTAGGGTCGGCCGAGTAACTTTTTTTAGGGTTAGCCGAGTAGGTTTGGTTCGGAGGCCATTGGGAATATATGGAAATAATATTAAATTTAAAAATCTTAGCTTAAATTCAAAAATCATAAGTGAACAAAATTGTGGCAGACTAAAAATGACTGAAAAATGGCTGACATAATTTACTTTTTCAGAAATTGTGGTATTTTGGGATGTTTTGTTATATTTTGTGGTACTTTTGTATAAACTTTTATATTAAATGGTATATTTGTATTGTTTTTATATCAATTGGGGTAAATTGAGTTGACCACTCTTTATTATTTGTATATAAGCTAATTTGATTATTCGTAGACTCAAATTTAAATGGGTTTTAGTAATTGAGCTAAAGAATATTTTTTATATCTTATATATGATTTGTCACACTTTAAATTCTAGGATAATTTTATAATTAACCAATTATTTTAATACATTAGACTTTCTAAATCTAGTTAAGATAAATTTTAATTTGGTGGGCTTTTAAAAAATAAATAATAAATAATAACTGGACCTCATTTTGGGCTTATTTGTGGGTTGGATGGAGCTTATTAATTAATGAGTGCACTTTATTATTAATTAACTAGTGAATAGCTATACATGGGATAACGATTGATTTGAGATTTATATTTGTAGAAAATTTCTAGAAAACCTTTGAATTATTAATTGTTTATTTTCCTTGGAGGGTATTTGTTATCCCATGTGAACAAGGCTAGCTTTTTCAAAAACATAGATCTTTTCGATTAGTTTAGAGATGCAATGATATTAGTTGGAAGATATGTTTAGATATTGCACATGATATTCTAACAAATAAAATTCACTATTGTTCATATACGTAAAAGGTAGTTGCACAATATATTACATGATTGCAAGTATAACAAATAATACACATTCATAAAATGATGTTGCTAGGGATATAAACGAGCTGAATCAAGCCGAATATCACTGGGCTCGAGTTCGGCTCGAATAAAGTTTGATAACAAGATAAACGAACCAAGCTCTAGTTCGGCTCGATAAAAGTTCGTAAAGGGTTCGAATACTAGCTCAACAGTTCGAGCTTGAGTTTTGCTCGAAAAAAGTTCGTTAAAAGTTCGAAACAAAGTATCTTGTTGTTTGAACTGACACTAGCTCATCTGGATTTAGGATGAGCTCAATCTAGTCCATGTTTGGACAGAGATTTCAAAATCCTTCAAACAAAATTCAAGAACTAAGCCAAAAAATACAACCTAATTCGAGTCCATACTCAAGTCCGGTGTTACTAGTAAGGAAGAAAGACGAAAGTTGGCATTTTTGTTGATTATAGAGCTTTAAACAAACAAACGATTCCAATAAATATCTGATTCCCATGATCCAAGAAATGGTGAATTATGTGTATTGACGTTGGAATTTGTATCGAACAAACCCCTCGATCCAACATCCAAATTAATCGAATCGGATTGGATTAAACCGAATTAAAGCAAAAGGATCGAAAAAGAACACTGGGCCGGAGCCTACCAAGCAAGATTGCTCTAGGTGGGGTCTAGTAGACCTGTTTGTAGGTCGGCAGAGAGTCTGTATTATGGATAATGTGAGAGTACAATATCCCTTTTGTTTGAGTACAATTTAGTAAAAAATGACTTATGATTTGGATTCGAATCTGTTTGAGATCCAGATCGCCTCACTGGGATTGTCCTCCCTCGAGCCCCCTAACCTTGTTCCTTAAGGCTTTATTTATAAAGATACCTAGAGGTATAACCCTTGGGTATCATGAAAGAGATCCATGATATAAGGGATTTACATGGAAATAAATTAGATATATGCCATCTTAGGGAGATATGATCCGATCTTTGACGTGTTGCCTTGCTTAAGCCTTCGGTCATGCAACTTAGGTCCTCCTCTTGTAGCTCGTCCCACCGAGCTCGGGTTGTGTGAAATTCGTGTTTGGACCGGTCTCGGCTCAACTCAGCTCAGCTCGATTTCTCATGGAAGATCATCCAAAAAATCGAATAATATTCTAGGGTGTAACAATGTGGTGCAGGTGGTTTAGTAAACTAGATTTGCGGTCCGTGTATCGATAAGAACTCAACCTTGTTCTCAATCAGCTCAAAGAATTGAAGATCTTCTCTTAGCTTTTTAAGCAAACTCTCTTCTGGGATCTGAACCTCCTTGTCGTCTTTTCGTCTCTGTTTCTCATCGGCGTCCACCGCAACCTCAGATTCCGGCCTCAACGACATAGTTCCTACAAAAAACCCTATCACTGATGGATGAAGATATATGCAGAGATATGCATACACCTATACATACATACATATATACACTCACTTCCCTGTGTGTGCGTCCTTGAGAGAGAGAGAGCTTGAATTGAATTGGGAGAGAGAAAAGACTTCTGAGAAAATGGTGGATCACCACTATTATCCTTCTATTATCATTTGATTTCTACATTGATCTTGCTTTATTCAACAAAATTATATTAATTATATCTATGTCATTATTATTGGAGACCCCTGCCCAACTTACCACAAAAGTTTAATTTGTAAACAATTTTACCATCTAATATAACAATTTAAACTTTTATACCACAAAATATAACTTTTGATATAAAACTATCACAAATTCTGCAACATTCTGCAAAAGCAAAAATTGTGTCAGCCACTTTTCAACAACCAATCATACTTTAATGAATTTTGTGCATTGACCAAATATTTTATGATTTGAATTGATTAAATTGAAATGTAAAATAAAAAATTAAATAAGCATAGCCGATTGACTCACCAGCCGATTGACTCACAAAAATTTTCTCAAAAATTACTCCACCTTCTCCCCCATTTCAAAACCCTAGCCGACACACTCCACATTTCTCTCCCCTCTCTCAAATTTTCCTCCACCTTTCTACACCCATAGCCGATTAACTCCAATTTTTCTCTCAAAAATTTCTCCCTCCTCTCTCAAATTTCTCCCACTTTTCTACACCCATAGCCGATTAACTCCCTTAATTTTCAAAAAATTTCTCCACCTTTTGAAACCCATAGCCGATTAACCCTCATTAACCATATTATCAAAATTTTGGTGAAATCTTTTGAAGAGGCTCTCGATTTTGTTCATCAAGATGGGTGACGGGGTTAGTCTATCTTATTTTTACAGTTTATGTTAGTATTGGAAAGTAGTTTATGTTAGTATTGGAAAATGATTTGTTGGTAATTTGAGAGTTTGAATTTGATAACACACTAGCCGAGTGACTCTGTGAAAGTAACCGAGTGAATGTATGAAAGTAGCCTAGAGATTTCACAATTAGCCGAGAGAATCTTGTGTGGTGACCGAGTAACTCAGTCCAAGGGTTAGCCAAGAGAAATGGGCTGGTGACCGAGTAACTCACTCCAAGGGTTAGCCGAGTGACATGGTTACTCGGTCAACACCCATGTCACTCGGGTAACCCTTGACTTGAGTTACTCAGTCGACGGCCATTGCTTTCGGCTAATGAGTTACTCGGTTAACATGTATTCTCTCGGCTAACCCTTGGAGTGTTACTCGGTCGTGCCAGCTCCCCGACCTCGGCAGCGCGTGCGCCCGCTCCCCAGCCTCGGCAGCACGCGCGCGCCCGCGCCGTGGCCTCGGCCAAGCGCGCGTGCCCAGGCCCGGCCTCTGCAGCGCGCGTGCCCTTTCCCCGTCTCGGCCAAGCTCGCCGCGGGCGCCCCAGGCGCCCACCTTGCGTGCGTGCGCCCCAGGTGCCCTACGTTTGTGCGAGCACCCCATGCGCCCCCCGTGCGTTTGTATTTAATGAAAGAAAATTTTATTTAATAAATGGTTTGTATATAAATTAAATGTATTAATAAATCTGTTTAGTGAAATATCAATTAAATGTTTACCATTTCTTTATTATTTTTCAATAATACCGGTTCCATATTCAATTGTTGTGCATGTAGTTGGTTTGGGCTCGTGAGAATCTATAGGGACGCACTATCTACATAACCGGATATGTTCGTCTTAGTGTCTTTGATGTTATCAAGGCACAATTGCACCACTTAGGACGTCGGTGTCTGCATGACTTCATAGGGACGGCTTTGGGACACTTTCTGGTATGGGACACTGATAGAGAGTCATGTAAGACTTTTCTACATGTCCTATTGACACGTGAGATGTGTGGTGACTCTCGTCCTGCAGACGAGAGATGGTTCCATATTGGCCGAGACCCACGCCTTTACCGTTTTTCGAAGAGAGTTTGCGTTGATCACTGGGTTGCGGTTTGGTGATTCTGAATTTGACCCGTGTGAAGATCACCAGCCAGCTGAGGGCACTCTATACTATAGAGTTCACGCGGATTCGTCACATGTGACTGTGGCTGAGATCCTATCTAGATTCAAGGCTGGAGAATTTTCAGACAGTGCCCAAGATACGCACAAGATTGCAAAGATCCTGATATTGGAATGCATATTACTTGGCGTCGACCCGAGACAGTCTGTTGTTGAGCCGTGGATTTAGGTGCTGGTCGAGCACGATGACTTATGGGAGGCTTTTCCATGGGGCAAGATTGCGTACAGGACCCTGTTACGATACATAGATAATCTCCCGACAGACATGCCCCAGCGATCTACTGTGCCTCATTATCACTTTTATGGTTTCTCGACAGTTCTACTGGTATGCTTCGATACTCTATTTGAAATTGATGTTGGTTATACAATTTTTTTAGGGTTATGTCTAATTATTTAATATTGTATGTTTTGTCAACAGTTATGGGCTCTTGAGACGATCCCAATCACGTGTACATTTGCGGGCCACAGGCTAGAGACAGATTTGCACATGCCTCGATGTTTAAAGTGGTCCCTCAAGAAGTCCGACATTGATGTTACTTATGCTCTCGACCTGGAGGTATTTGCAGGACCATATTATAAACGACCATTTCTGTTTTGTTTCTTATTCAGTGCTTGAAAAATGATTACTAGCTAATACACTTAAAATTGTGTTATTTTATAGGATATTCAGTGGTTTGAGACTCTGGAGGCGACACTTGAGGGGTACATCTAGCCATACTGGAGAGGCATCGACCTTGACATATCTGTAGGAGTACAGCTCCCAGTGTGCCGATTTGGTCCAAGGCGTGGTACAGGGGCTCGTCGACAGACTGCTCGACGTAGACAGACTGTGCCTGATGAGCAAGAGCCGGAGCCGGAGCCGGATCCGGATCTGGAGCCGAAGTTGGAGGTTGACCGTCCTTCCACGTCTCGTGCTCCCACTACGAGCAGAAGGTGGACTACTCGGGCCAGTAGGGCGACTCGGAGGCCCACAGTTGTGGAGGATGATCCTATTTCAGCATCGCCGATTCGGCAAAGGGTTCCGACCCCTGATCCGCCACAGGACTTGGCCGGTGATAATAGAAGATCGTTCTTGGTCTTATGCGTATTAGAGGAATATGTTATGGGTGATGACACTAAAGTTGAGAAGTATGTTCTTAGTTGCTAATGTTTCTTTATAAATCTTTAATTCATCGTGCTTGAGTGTGAATATCAGTTAATTTGGTCTGCAGGCGCAATGTCGAGATTGGGGAAGCTGTGGGACCCTCTTGGTTCAGGCACTTCATAAACTGTGACTTGAAAATGGACTTTCAGGTTTCTTTTAATATTTTGTTATATACATGGGTGGTACTATGGGTGATAACTTTTGAGTGATCTTCCTTTAATTTCTGTTTTATCATAATAGGAACTGGATGCGTACCTTGGCATTTTGCAAAGTGATCCAGAATTTGCCGACGTGGGGTTTTCAGGTTATAACCATACGATGTGCCAGATTGTGGACGTGCGTTTCTGGGTGAGTTATCTTTATCATAAAGTTTAATTTATGTACAATCTTATGACCTTTATGTACAAATATCATGACCTTTATAATCCATAACTTTGAAAAAAAATTGAAATTTTCAAAATTCAGTGCATTTTAAGGATGGATATATGTGCGGCTAATATTACATAAACGTAAATATGTACAAATTTTGCTAAAATTCTTTATTTTTTTCTTTCTAAGTTAGAGAATATAAAGGTCATTACATTTATACATAAAGGTCACACTTATATAACATAAAAGTCACATGCATATAACATAAATGTAACAACCTGAAGTGAAAAATAAAATTAAAAAAAATAAAATAAATAAAAGTGCGCTGATCCGGGTCGACCCGGACCCGATTCGAATTGTATGTGTACCAGTTGCACAGGAGACTAACTCATAAAGTAATCACAGACGTGAGGTGATCTTACGGATAGTTTCCATGAGACGGATCTTTATTACTCATGAGTTGAACTCATATCCAATTATTATATGAATCACTAAGTGTGAGTTATGGATTGACCCGTCTCACGAGAAAAGATCCGTCAAAATGTCTCACACAAAACCTACTCTAAAGTAATTATATGGCTTATGAAATCCATAAATCAAAATTATAATAATCATATATGCAATAAATAAATTTGAATTTTTGGTAAACCACAATAAAAAATATTAAATTATACTCGGTAAAAAATGACTAATAGTATGCTAGAGATGTAGCCCTACAACGAATATATACACATATATATATATATATATATATATATCAAATGTAATCATGTTGTAGATTTTGGAATGTTATATGTATATAACATATAGTTATTTATTTTTTACATTGATAACTATATCGTTATTGAAATATCAAAGACTTTATTTTGGAAACAATTAAAGTTGATAGAAATAATTGAACGCATGGGTGAGACACTAGTTATGAAGTAATTACGAGCCAGAAGAAGATACGAGAGTAAATGGAAATTATTTATAAATTAATTAAGAAACAAAAATCCTTAAAAATGAGGAAAAGAAAGGAAAGGAAAGAAAAAGAGGAGACCCCACCTTACCCACACCCCAACCCAACCCACCCCACCCCACCCCACCCACACCCCTTCCTTCATACCTTTATATTCATTCATCAAGGGAAATATACATACACTTCAATCAACAAAAACAACAAAATAAGGATCATCACATTGAGAATCGCTTCGATCGTTACTCATTGTTTGTAAAATGATTATTTGGGATTGCATTCACTCGTTTTGTTGGAGTTTTCATGAATTAATTTAATGCACGTCTCTCTTTCTGTCTATAGTGGTGATCAATGCTGAATTTTGGATTAGGGTTTTTGAGGAATTGGGAGGAATTTGGGAGAGTTAATTAGTGGTTTTGGGAGTATGTTTCAGGGTTAAAGTTTGGGTTTTTGAATTTACTGAGTGATATGTTGGATTTTAGGATAGCAGTTGCATTTGTATTTGGGGAAATTTGAGTGATTTGGGGGGGCAGGGGGTTTAGGGTTAGGGTTAGGGTTAGGGTTAAGGTTAGGGTTAGGGTTTGGATTTGATTCTGATACTTGGGGGTTGTGGAAGTGGATTAGGGATGGTTCAGGAGCCTGAGCTTGAAGAAGGAGAGACTGGCTATTACAAGGATGATGCAAACATTGACCCTGATATAGCACTCTCTTACATTGTATGACTTTGTTTATTGCTTGTTAGCATTTCTTGTTCTCAATACAATATAATGTGAATTATGTGTTCTTTCTGAGTCGAACTTGATAATTCATGTCAAGCATGTGGTGGTTACGTACAGAGAAAGAGTGAGAGATGGTATTTATAGTATAACTTAGGACACATAATAGATTAATGATCAATGATTATGGTGTCTGGAATGAAGTTATGATCAAATGTGTATGAGCTTGTCTTTGAAATGCCAAGTGTGATTATTAGATATGAAATGATCATTTGACCTGCGATGATAAGAAGTTGCATCTTACTTAGTTGCATGGGTTTGTATGTTTGCATTGTCTAGTGAATAAATGATGGGATATTTTCTGGAGTTTCAGAAAGTGGAATATGAAAAAATTCCAACCTTTTGTGATCTTGTTCCTTTTTCAGAAACTACAATGATAATTCCGTAAATTCTTCAAACTTCATATTTATATTAGTTATAAGCTTGTATCAGATATTTAGTTATAATGCAATTAGGTAACTGAGTTTTGTGGTTTTTCCATTACAGCTTGGGTCCTGAACTCATTTTTTTAACATTCATATATATATATATGTATATATATATATATTTTGATGATCTGCCCTACAGTAATGTGTAACTAAAACAACCCTTCTTGTAATTCTTCATATTTCATGCTTGGAATTCTGCATTTCCTCATGATCCATATATCTTTCTAAAAGATTTTGTTTTTTACTTTAACAATGTGAATTAATGTTTGTATCTTGTTTCTAAAAGGGAGAGAAGGTTCAAAGTATATTGGGGCACTTGCAACAAGATTTTGAAGGTGGGGTATCAACAGAAAATCTGGGTAAGTGGAAAGATATTTGCATTTCTATCTCTTCTTTTTGCCTTTATCAGAAATCAATAGCCTCAACATTTTTTAGGTGGTTTTCAGGGGCAAAATTTGGTGGATATGCCTCATTTTTAACATGTATCAACGATCTCCTTCGATTTGGTCGCAGCCAAAATCCCCACCAAGAGTTCAAAATCCCAACCCACCTAGATCTCCTAATCTCTGTACAGAGGTATGTGATACAATTCCATAATTTCTGGGTCACATGTGTGTGAGAAATTTTCATTTAGTTAGCTCTATAGACTATGTGACCACACAGAGACCTGCTTCTAATTCTATCATCCCCTCTACTCAGAGAAACGACTCTTCCACTTCCCCCAGTATGTGTGCATCACAAACCTTGAAAACCTCCTCTTATGGTGCTACATTCAGAGAAAAGGCAACCTTGTCTTATGGTAAAGTTGAAGAGGCTTTCCCTGGAAAAGTTGAAGTTCCTTCAAGTAAGTCAGACAATCTACCTGATCACAGACCATTGAAGGTTCGCATCAAGGTGGGACCAGAAAGAGTGGCCCAATATAATGCTCAAATATACAGTCTGGGACTTACATCCCCATCTTCATCAGAGGGAAACAATCATGATG
This sequence comes from Scutellaria baicalensis, assembly GCA_005771605.1. Classification (NCBI taxonomy): domain Eukaryota; kingdom Viridiplantae; phylum Streptophyta; class Magnoliopsida; order Lamiales; family Lamiaceae; genus Scutellaria; species Scutellaria baicalensis. The sequence goes on from VALJ01000012.1 coordinate 21,114, forward strand.
AAAGTGATGGAGTACTGGTTGACTCTCATGAGACACCTGATGAATCTCCTGCCTACATGCTTAAAGTATGATTCATTTTCACCACTCAGTTAGTAGTGATGCACTCTGATTTTCATTTTCTTTTTGGGCAAGTAAATAGTGAGATTATTGAGGTGGGGATGAGGGTGGGATTGGATAAAAAAATTCTTTCACTTGATTCTTGTATTGGTTAGAGGCTAGATAGCTTTTGAAGAAGGCACGTGGGAACTTCATTTCAATCTGCTTTCAATCAAGTATATTTACAATGCTTGCCTTCCTGAGTTTCTTTCCTGAAAGAATCATGACATCCACTATTTGTTAGAAGCTTTTTCTGTAATCAAAAATTTCTTATTCGAATCTGTTGGACCTGTTGATTTATTGTCCTTGTTTTTTATGCAATCTATTGTACATGTACTTTTAATCCAGTGTCCGAAGATTTGTTTCTTTCACCTCTTTCTAAAGATTTGCTGAACTTAGTTAGAGAAAGAGAAAGATCAGTATAAAGTGAGTATGAAGCTGGCCCCAATTATTCTGCAATATCTGTTAAGTTCTTGAATAATGATGTTTTGAGAGGAAAGAAGACAAGATTCGTTGATAAAAACAGAAACTCTGAGAAATCAGAAGATAACTTTATAGAGGGTCTTAATGTTTGCGATGGGAAAACTTTGGGTGGTGATGATGTGGAGTGCATCATGTAGACATTCCATTACTTTAATTGCAAATCATTACCTGAAACAGCAAGGGTTATTGATATGGATTCCCCAGTGAAAAGGAGAAAGAGAAGTAAAGATAGGGTGAAAGGATAGGCAGTTTCTGGTGATTCCATTAAGGATTCTTCTTTGGAACACACTCTGGAACACACTCCTGATCAAAGTTATGGCAAGTATGAGCAACCAGAATCCAGAGGCAGTTCTGTGGAGAAGATTGATGAACGTAGAGTTAGAATTTCTCAGAAAGATGTTTCAGTTGCTCACAGGCAGCAAGGTAGGGGTGGAGGTAAAACAAGTCGTCCATTATTCAAAGCTTATTTTGATCATTCTGAAGGTGAAGGGGCTGAAAAGGCTATGGATGATTCAATTTTGAAAGTTGGTCTGAATTCTGCCTATAGTGAACAAAATCGAATTAATCCTAATGCTGTGGGGAGGTTATCATGTGAAAGGGGTAAAAAGTTAAAAGGGAGTCAAAGTAGCGACAAGAAAGCATCCAAAGCAGAAAGTTCAAGGGGTGGTGATTATGCTGCACCTAAAAAGAAATTTAGTAAGAGGAAGGAGATTGATAGACTTCATTTAAATCAGAAAGATGTTGTTCATTCAAGTTTAGAGCGTATTGAGAACCCAAAGCGTTTATTGGAGAGGTCTTCTGGTGGCATGCCAAAGGACTTTAATCTTGGTGATGTTAAGGCAAAATCTATATGTGCTGATAAACTGAAGGAGAGATCAAGTAATAAGAAATACTTTGACAATGTGCTATTTGACACACATATAGTTAAGCCTCAAGCTGCACCAGTGCATTCTAACGTCGGAATGTTTCGTGGGTTAGAGCAGGCTGTTGTTGCTCCTGTGTTAATACATGAAGATTGGGTTGGATGTGACCGCTATGACAAGTGGCGTCTTTTTCCGTACGGCACAAAGTCGGAGCAACTGTGTTGGAAACATTTAAGTATGTTTTGATGAGATAAAACCTTAAGAAAGTAACTCTAAAGCATAACCAATCTTAGGAGAGGTTACTGCAACAGAGTTACTGCAAAAGAAAGAAAGATCAGAGAAAGTGTCAAAGGAAGGACACTGAAGAGAATGGTGAAAATAATCGAGTAAACTAATTAGGATACTGATGACTACAGGAAGCTACTGGAAGAGATCTTGCCGAAGCATATTGCAAAGCAGCAAGACAGGAAGCTACCTGAGAGACCATGCCGAAAGCATACTGCAGAGCAGCATGCTACAGAAGCTTCAAGCTACCTGAAGGAGCAAGCCAGAGAAGGAAGCACCAGGGTGAAGCACGAGGAGGAAGCTACAAAGCAGGCATGGGAAGAAAGTTAAAAGTTACCGGTAGAAAGAAAAAGTTATCAGTAGAGAGAAGAGAAGAGGAGCCAATCAGAAGAAGACACGTGAAAAGTGAAAAGCTGGCGTGTGTCAGGAGTGCGGTGCAATTATAGATTAGGAACTCTACCTACCTTCAACGGGCATATTTCCTAATCTATAAATGGAAGAAGACTGAAGACTGAAAATCGACTAGCTTAACAAATGTTCCCTCTTAAGAAGATACAGAGAGGATGTAGAATGATTACTCCACCTTCGAACCTCTGTATATCCATGCGTCTATCTATGCTTACTGATCTATATGCACATCCTATGTTAGATGCATGTCCTTCATAATTGGTCTTTACAGGAGATGAAGCTTCCGCAATAAACTCTGATTAGTAACCTCCCAAAAGGTTACTGACTCCCGACCAATGCCTCCTGAAAAGAAGAAAAGTTTGAAATAGGAGTAGGCTTATTCATCCCCCTCTAAGCCTACTGCCACCACTCATTGGGACTAACAAGTGGTATCAAAGCAGGTGGATAAATCATCCAACGTGTGTTATTTGATACCAACAAGTGGTATCAGAGCTGGATGGATGAAATAAAGGATGTAATCGATCTATTTAGATCCCATCTGTGAAAAGTCTCTCTCTAGAAAATCTCTCTCTCTCTCTCTCTCTCTCTCTCTCTCTCTCTCTTTCTCTCCCCCTCACATCATAGATCAATACACAACCTTTGATTAAAAATGTATGATTGATGTGAAGACAACAAACAGCTAAAAAGGATACAGAAAATCTAGCTGAGTTGTGAAGAAAAGCTGTTCAGAAGAAGAAAGTTGGTGAACAGCAAACTACTCGAGGATCAGACTACAAAGAAGGAGGCTGAACCTGAGAAACAAACTTCTACCTATCATGAAGTAGATCAACATGGAACAGATCAAAACAAAAAGAAAGACATGTTGTTGAACGAAAAGAGGAAGTTGCTGCAACGCCAAGCGGAAAAGTATGGATCGTATCGGAGACTCCAATCAACGGCTATAATGAGTAACCTTGGAGGAAGATACTGAAGATGTCAAGCAAAGGAGTAAGAAGAAGAAGCTCACTCCATCAACCAGACCACCCACCACAAAGAAGAGAGAGATGAAAGATGATCTACACTTTAAACAACTCTCAAGAAAAGAATATCGACGACTAGGTACCTCGTTCTAATTTACTCTTATTTTGGTGGTCTTGCTTATTTTTATCATGATTAAGAATTTCAAGTGACCACATGAAAATCAAAGATCAAGAAAGCCAAATGAAAGAATCTTCAGAGGATTGAAGATAACAGGCTTGAAATTTTGGTCACCTAACTTGTCTTGAATATGAGAAGGGAAGTCTGTGTTGACATTCAAAAAGAGGATGCTTCACCTACTCATATAAACCTCAAGGTTACCTAAAATAGTACTGAAAGTGACCCTACATCTTAAAAGAGAATCGTAAAGTAAGGGGGAACTTCAAGTACAAATCAAGGTAATTCAGAGGTAAAAGAGTCAAATCCTTGGAGAAACCCATATACGGGTATGCTGAAAATATCTGCAACAAACTGACATTTCCTAAGGGAATCAAGCAGAACAGCAACTCTAAAAGGGAAAGAAATTTGTCTACCTTACTGGTATCATGTTTTGCCTTTTCTATATTCTAAAGAGGTTCCAGTAAGTAAACACCTGCACACACCTTCCTTTTGCTTACTAACGAGAGTCTTACATAAATCAAACTTTCCCTACAGCAACCATGGGCTGTAAGGAAATGGTAAGTTCCTGTAAGAAGACTAACACAGAAGGACTCATACTTGTATGAGTACCTATATAAGAATACTCGTTCTGCAGGTACCTCAAACAACAGGCTACTGAATTCAGGGGGAATGAATTGACAAATCTAAGGAACAAAATGGAATTATGACGACAGAACGCTAGATACCAGACCATTGGATACTAGGTCGCTGGATAACAGGATGCTAGATATCATGTTACTGGATATTAGGTCGCTGGATAACAGAACGCTAGATATCAGGATGCTAGATACCAGGTTGTTGGACACTAGATCGCTGAACACTAAGTCGCTGGGTACCAGGACGCTAAACACTAGGATGCTGGACACTAGATAGCTGAACACCAGGTCGTTGTAAACCAGGATGCTAGACACCAATATACTGGATGCTAGGTTACTAGACATCAGAACTTATCATCAGGTCACTGAACAAAGGGATCACTTGAAAGTTACATCTCTCAAATCAGAGCAGTTACTGAAAAACTTTGGTAACGTGCACACATAAAAAGTGGATCACCTTTCCAGAAATAGACTACCTTTTTAGAACCCTAGAAGAATTTCAGCCGTATGATCAGAAGAATCCAAGAGTGGAGAACCAGTTGTTGACCACATACTTAAGCAATCACTTCAGGAAAAGGAAAAGCTGTGGAAACTGTTAACAACTTTATTAGAAACCAGCGAAGCTGTTAATGAGATCCTTAAAGATCTAATTGCAGCATGGAGTATCTCAAACCCTATAAATACATGCACTCCTTCTCTTACGATCATATATCCATCACTCTCTCTTATCCTTGATATACCATGGCTCCTGACTGTTGGAAACCACTCTCTTTATTCCTTCCAAAGAACACATTTTTTGCAAATAATCAACCAAACATCTCTCAAATCACCATAAGTCACCTCTCACGCTTGACACTTGCTAAGCAAACCTTCCTCAGAAGATTCGATCTTCTAGCTTTCAGCTCTCACCTCACTTCCCAAGAACTTGCACCTAAGTTCTTCTTTTCGACATAGGAGGATAGAGCTAAGGACCCCTCTCCAGCAGCCCCAGAGCGTCAGCTCAAAGATGATGTCAACAAGGGGGAAAGAACTGCGAAGGGTCATAGAAGATCAAAAGACTTCCATAGGTAGAGAAGGGGAGATTTCAACTCTTCTATGAGGTGGATTCTCTTTTGCATACGAGAGAATCAGAAGAAGGGACAGTTGGAGGAGTCGGTGGAGATTGAAGGAGAAGGAAAGGCAGTAGCAAGCTACTGCGTCTAAACTTCTCTGTTTCTTCACGTTCCCCTCCGAACGAATTCCTTCACTCTCTTGCATCTCTTCTCACACCTTTTTCAGCTCTCCTCTCTAGCCGAAGAGAAGAATCTATTGGGAATAAGTTCCTGCACCAAGGAAGAGAGAAGAAAAGTAGAAAAAGAAATGAGCCAGCAGCAAGCAAGAGGGGAAAAGAAAGAAAGGAAAGAGCAAGAAGAAAGAAGAATGAGTCTAAATAGGATGTTTATTGTACTCCACTTACTGCGTTGTATTGTAAATGTTTTATCTAAATAAAATTTCTTCTGTTCTTTAAAAGTTCATTCCTTGTGTCCTTTCTTTTTGATTTACATGTGATTTGATGAAAAGCAGGCTCTTATATATATATATATATATATATATATATCATACCTTCTGCTTTCAGTGCTTGAGTGATTATATTCTTTTGATCTTCTGCAAAGGTTTTGTCATCATAAAAAAAAGGGAAAATTGTTGGAAACATTAAGTATGTTTTGATGAGACAAAACCTTAAGAAAGTAACTCTAAAACATAACCAATCTTAGAAGAGGTTACTGCAACAGAGTTATTGCAGAAGAAAGAAAGATCAGAGAAAGTGTCAAAGGAAGGACACTGAAGAGAATGGTGAAAATAATCGGGTAAACTAATTAGGATACTGATGACTACAGGAAGCTACTGGAAGAGATCTTGCCAAAACAAATTGCAAAACAGCAAAACAAGAAGCTACCTGAGAGACCATGCCGAAAGCATACTGCAGAGCAGCATGCTACAGAAGCCTCAAGCCACCTGAAGGAGCAAGACAGAGAAGGAATCTCCAGGGTCAAGCATAAGGAGGAAGCAGGCATGAGAAGAAAGTCAAAAGTTACCGGTAGAGAGAAGAGAAGAGGAGCCAATCAGAATAAGACATGTGGAAAGTGAAAAGCTGGCGTGTGTCAGGAGTGCGGTGCAATTATAGATTAGGAACTCTACCTACCTTCAACGGGCATATTTCCTAATCTATAAATGGAAGAAGACTGAAGACTGAAAAAAAGTGAGAGCTCAGAGAGAGCAAGCGCGAGAAGAGAAGAGCCAAAGAGAGAACACGCAAATAGAAGAAAGCACAAGAAGAAAGCTCAGAAAAGAGGGGGAAGACTACACAAAAGAAAAGAGAGCAAAGTGGGGAGCAAAGAGAAGAAGAGAGAAAAGAGAAGCTCAAACACCCCACACTCCAAAGATGCATACTCAGTCTCACAGTTAAGGCAGCAAGCAACAGCAGTTCAACCTGCAAAGGAAATCCAAGCTTGCTGCCACCAGTTGAAGAAGAAGAAGACAAACCTTTTAAGGACTGTCTTAGAGTGCTTAGTGCGAGGAGCGAATCCTGCTAAGCTTTCCACTTTCTGAAGAAGAAAGTGTGTACCCTGGGTGGGTAGAATAGGATCATGTGTGGGTCAGTTGAGAGAGTAGGCAAGAAGCTGTGTGAAGGCTTACTACTTACTTGTTAAATGAGGGTTGTAATAGATAAGGCTATGTAAATCGACTAGTTTGACAAATGTTCCCTCTTAAGAAGAGACAGAGAGGATGTAGAAGGATTACTCCACCTTCGAACCTCTGTATATCCATGTGTCTATCTATGCTTACTGATCTATATGCACATCCTATGTTAGATGCATGTCTTGCATAATTGATCTTTACAAGATAGGAAGCTTCTGCATTAAACTCTGATCAGTAACCTCCCAAAAGGTTACTGACTCCCGACCAATGCCTCCTGAAAAGAAGAAAAATTTGAAATAGGAGTAGGCTTATTCACCCCTTCTAAGCCTACTGCCACCACTCATTGGGACCAACAAACTGCCTGATCAGAAGTGGGTATGCAACATGCTAGACTGGATGTAAGTTTCTTGTTTGCGCACCTCATCATCTTTTCTTCTTGTCTTTAAACATATCTAGTGAATGGCTAAATCTCATTGATGAAGCATGACACTCTTGTCTAAAGACGAGTATCTGACTAAATTAACTGGATCTTTGCTCATATCACTTTATTAGATTTAAATCACAAAGTAAAACATCATGACAATTAAATACATGCCAATTGTTGACTATGAAACTTTATGAGATCAACACAGAATGATGAGGTTACCAAGAAAAAAAAAGTGCTATATTTATTTGGGAAATGAGTCGTGTGTTCTAGCTAAAGTTTATGTATGTTGTATATGCTGGCATTCTTGCATATCTCTATAGCATACCTCTTGTATATGTGCTTAAAGTTGAAGCCCAGACTTGACCACAACTTTTTTCAATCTTCAGTCCAGGAATGAATAGTTGTGAAATTAGTGAAGATGAGACCAAGGCAGCTGTTCGTGCTTTCATATCTAGTTCCTGTTCCTGAAAATCAACATAATTTTCAAGCTTATGGTAATGGAACCATGGCTGGAGTAATTTCAGCTAGTGCTCATAATTTCAGTCAGAACTTTGCTTCTGATCAAATGAAGCAGCAGAGACAGAACACAGTAATTGCATAGAGTTATGCACTTCCTTCTAATGGTAAAAGGCACATGAAACAGTTGGCTGCGAAATCTAGGAGCTTGAAGGATGTGAAGCATTCTCTTGCAGGAGTAAATGCTTCAAACAAATCTGATATGCAACATCCAAATAATTCAGCAACCGTTTCAGCCAAATTAAACAAAAGAAAAGGCGAACATATAGTATTAGGTGTGACATTTGTTAATAAGTGTCATTTCCTTTGCATTTTTATGATTGTGAGCTTTGTTTTTGCTTATGAATAAATATAACATTCTGCAGATGATGCAGATGATGAGAGGAATTCAAGATGATGATATATCAAAAGGAGAAGGTGGGTAGGGATATTGAGAAAGAACAGCAGGTAAGGCAACCAAGAGCAAAGCCAGGCCTGACCATCGAAGATATTGATAAGCTGAGAAATGATGTGGGGTGTGAACAGCTGCCACTTGAAGCTCCTCTAAGGTTTCTTCATCCCCCATGAAGGCATTATTCCAAAGAAATATTAGATCCAAAGAATAAGTTGAAAACAGAGACAGCTGCTGATGACAGCCATCATGCACCTAAACATAAATGAAGTATCAAGCCACATGAGACGTCTTCTCTCCTATGATTCTAACCTCAAGTCAGTTAAAAACAGTGCAAGTGTTTGCAAGAACAATCTTAAAAAATCAACAACATGAGTGTATATGCTCTCTGTTCTGAGATAAAGATACTCTGTAGATGTTAAGTGCCTGGAGGGGAGGGGGTATGATCAACAACATGTCAGGATGGAAGGTTACTCGTGTAGTAAAAAGATTCAATAGTTGTAGCCAAGTTGTTACAATGATAACATAACTGAGGTTATCCCTTTGGGCTATGTCTGGTGCATGATTCAAGCTGTGTCATACCTTTTTGAACTGTGTCATACTATTTAGAAAATTTTCTTATAAAATGGCCATATTTGATGTTGCCCAATTTCTCAATATATATATGTTCTTGTTTTGATATCTTGTTCTCTTTATAATTTAGAGTATATATAGCAAATAATATCATTATCAATGTTATATTTGCTTGTTCATTTAGGCGAATCTCCATCATCTTCTGCCTCTGATGTTGATAACTTAAACAATTTAGCAATGTCGGACAAGGCCACTTTAGCTCATGTTATAATGCCCCAACTTTGTTCGGCTGACCAGAATAATTCCATCTGCCTCGACTTTGCTATATATACTGGTTGCCACTTCCAATGTTGTGGTTTAACATGGAAATTTAAAATTGGATTTAACTTTAAAAAACATGAAAACCATTTCTACATAATTTGGTCACCTCATGATCAATGAGTGAACCAATTTTCTTCTTAGGTAACGAAAAAGCAAAATATTGAAAAACACTCTAATCTCCTCTTTAAGCATGGAATTGAAGATCATTGATGGACCATCATGCTTGTTTTGGATATTCATTTCTGCAGATCATGTAAATTATGCAATGGAAGCTGCCAAAAAATCGCAGGACACATTTGCAGCTGCTGGTGTAGAACTAGAGGAGGATTCACAGAATATATAAAGATGCGATTTGACTTCAGTTTTCAAGATGTAAATAAGGAACTCGATCGTACGTTTGGTATATCAACCACCAAGGTGTCCATGGCAATCGACGGCCTGAATAACACGTAAGAGCTAATCATATTTATGTACAAAATGAGATTATTTGCCATTCTTGTAAAACATTTATGGTCCAAGGGTAAAATATATATGCGATGCAACGCTGTATGGACATCAGTTTTGTGCTTGTTATAATATTCAGAGCTCATTTAAGACTTCAGTTTTGATCTTGTAGGTTATAGATTCTTTATAGTCACGTTAGAGAAAGTCGAGGCTGTTAATAGGGATTTAGATTCTTACATTACTCATTTGAAGAGGCTTACTTTCATTACTGTTATATTATTGTTTGGACATTTTTCATCCATTTTTTATGTACACTAAATTTCTTCTTAATGCAACAATACATTTGACTGCACTATGATGACACAGACTGAAAACCCTAAAAGAATCTCATTTGAAGTTTTTTCCAACTCTGAAATCATAGTTTTTTTTTCTCTTTTATATTTTTTGTAAAAATTATTGCCACGTGTTGGAAGGGGGGGGGGTTTTGTACACCCCACCCCACCCCACAAAAGAATGAATAATGGAGACTTTAATTTAGGTTGGTCGATTTTGCTGCCAAACGTTAGGCACTATCAATGGACACAAACATAGAAAATAGTTTTGATTCGACTTCAAATAGAGCCATAATAATTGACGAAAACTAGTATTCTCTATGTGACATGTTTTAAAAGAGTTTTTTTTTTTTTTCCATTAAAATTTTAATATTTTCAAAAGTTAAAATTAATTTTAAATTGAAAAATCTTTAATGAGTCTATAACCACTTTATGATTAATTTATCTCAACTTACTGAAGCATAATTTCTTTTTAAATAGTTGGATGAAGCGAAAATTTCTGTGTTTATACATTGTTTTAATTGAACACTTATCATCAATTATATATTGTGATGAAACGTGTAGGATTATATTTAATGGAACAAAAAGAATAACAATTTAGAGAGTTGCATAATAACAATGGAAGAAGAATAGTTTATTTTTCTCAAAAATTTAAAATAGTAACAATAATTTAGAGAATCACCGTACGATATTTTATTGCTAAAGGACATACTTTTGTCCCATCACTTATTCATATTTAGAGATTTTTTTACATGTCTTTGGAATCTTCTTTCCACAAAAACTTACGACTTACTTACAAACAATTTCTATAAGATCAATTCTTTTTATATACTAATCAGTCCATTTTTACAATTTATATGTGAACTAAAAAATTTAGGTTGTAAATTAATCCGTCTCACATGAAGAAGATCTCACGTAGTTCAGTAACTAGTTTCCTTTCTTTGATTGAGAGAGAGAGATGATGGCATGAATCACTTAAAATGGGTCTGTTAGAAAGGAGACAAATGTAATAATAGTTCGAGATGGAGAATTTTGGCCCCTACTACCACCACTACTTTCTCTCACCACAAAAGCATTTCTACTTTGCTAATTTTTTAATTAATTGCATGATTCCCTTTTTTTTTCACTCAATTTCCACTCACATTCTTTTCTTCATTGCTCTTTTTATTTATTAGGAACAATTTCTTACTTTTCTCTCTTTAATATAAGCAAAAAAGTAAAGCGTGACATTATGTAACAAACTTTTACTTATTAAAAAAATCAAATTGTTCGAGTTTGATTTGATGTTTCATCCTGTATTTTATAAACGCATCGTGTCTATTTTCAACTAACTCTTTGCATAATTGGTAAGTTTTCATAGTGAATCTAATGCCAAATATTGTTAGACTTCACTAGTAGTTGAAAGATGAATTGTCTCATCAAAAGATTTCAAGAATTTTGACCATATTCCAAATAGACAACACCAAATTGCTAAGTTTTCAATAACTCAAAAAGATTAGATTTTTATTAAAAAAGTTGATTACTAACTATAACCAAAGTGCAGCAATTTCGATCCCCACCAGAAATTTCCCTGCTTTTTCCATCTATAAATACACATCCAATGTTGGTTGAATAGCTACAAAAACATCACCATTTGCAAGACATTTAGACATACTTTCCAATCCTTAAACAAAATCTTGATCATCAATGGCTCCAGTTCCAATTTCTACCATCAAAGTTGGCCACATTGATGATGTTCAAGAACTGAAAAGAACCAAATCATCAAACATCCCAGAAAGATTTATCAGGGACACCATGGAAAGGCCTGCTTTCAACAAGGCCATTTCATGTTCAGACAACATTCCCATCATTGATCTCTCAAACCTTGTCAAAGGAAGCAAAGATGAGTTCTGTAATGAAATCTTGAAGCTCATGACTGCCTGTCAAGAATGGGGTTTTTTACAGGTGAGAATTGCTGTCTCTAATAACAGGATATGATGATCCATGTGGCCAACCCAAAAACCCTAATTTTTTGTGCTGTGAATATATATTGCAGGTTGTGAATCATGGGATTGATTTAGATTTGCTGGAGAAGATAGAGAAAGTGGCCATGGAGTTCTTCATGATGCCTTTAGAAGAGAAACAGAAGTATCCCATGATTCCAGGCACTGTACAAGGTTATGGCCAAGCTTTTGTGTTCTCTGAAGATCAAAAACTGGATTGGTGTAACATGTTTGCACTTGGAGTTGAGCCCCACAACTTGAGAAACCCTAATCTCTGGCCATCAAAGCCTTCTGATTTCAGGTAAAGAAAAGTGTTTTGTAACATGGTGTTGTCAAATCATGTGTTTTAGTCTCTATCACACACAGTAGTCTAAAGTTGATATTTTGGCAGTGAAACTGTGGAGAAATACTCAAGAGAAATAAGGATTTTGTGCAAGAATCTGCTCAAGTACATAGCCATAACCCTGAGCTTAAACGACAACGTTTTTGAAGAGATGTTTGGTATGGCTGTTCAAGCAGTTAGGATGAACTACTATCCAGCCTGTCCAAGACCAGATCTTGTCTTAGGTTTAAGCCCACATTCAGATGGAAGTGCTCTCACAGTTTTACAGCAAGGAAAGGGCAGTTCAGTTGGGCTTCAAATACTAAAAGATGATAAGTGGATCCCAATTCAGCCTATTCCCAATGCTCTAGTTATCAACATTGGAGACACAATTGAGGTATATATAGGTTTTGATCAGTTGATGTTTTTTGTGCTTTTTAAGGTTTATGATTCATGAGATTTTGTGATCAATGTGGTTCTTGAACTTTGAACAGGTCCTAACAAATGGGAGGTACAAGAGTGTGGAGCATAGAGCAGTGACTCACAAGGAGAAAGACAGGTTGTCAATAGTCACATTTTATGCACCGAGTTACGACATCGAACTCGGTCCGATTCACGAGTTGGTGGATGATGATAGTCCTTGCAAGTATAGAAGATACAACCATGGAGAGTATAGCAAGCATTATGTTACTAACAAGCTTCAAGGGAAGAGAACTTTGGAGTTTGCTAAAATTGGTAGCTAAGTAATGAACTGTTTAATTAGGACTTGTGAATATTGATGTAACAGATTAATGTCCAGTTTCTGTGTGTACTTGGAACAAATATAGTTTGTAATAATGTTTTCTTGTTGGAATTCAATAGTTAATGGAAGCATGTGGGGTTGGCTAATTTGTAGTTATTATAATTTCTCTTTTTTTCAAGAATGTTTGTTTTTTGTTTGCTTTATTACAATCAAGGGCTCATATGTTAGATTCCAACAGAAATCCATCACTTTTACTGTTGCCTATAAGCAGATTCCAAGTTTGAAAAGTAGCATGTAATAATGAGAGCAGATCTTGGAGAAATGGTGCATCACCATTCACTTTCATTACAAGAGAGAGAAAATCAATGGCTTTTTCTTAGTGGAGAGAGAGAGAAGAGAGCCACAATCATGTTTGTTTGCTTCTACTTGCTCTATAATTGGTACCATTTTAGGCAACTTGCAATGGATTCTACGGTTGGTTCGATCTCCATATTTTGTTCTTGTATTTCATTTCATCAGTGCATAATAAACATATATAAAGTATGACGTGAATGCTCCACATATATCATCATGTGTTGATGACCTAAGAACTATTAGTATGTGGAATGCTTATAAAAATGATGTGCACATGATGAAGTGGAAGAAATATGAATGGAGAATCTTGATAATTGATATGAGAAAAGTGTTCTGTGGTTTGAAGTAATTAATGATTAACAAAGATTTTTAGTGATGCAATGAAGTAGTGGAAAAGATTTCAAGAGGTAATGATTCCACCATAGTAAACCAGCAAAAGAGCCTCAAACATTGTATTTTGTATCTAGAGATGGATCATAGCTTGAAACGACAAATATACCCCGATGAGAAGTTAAGTTGGGTCGACCCGCAATTCCAAACTTTTGATCATTTCCTACCCTTCATCATGATAAAGGAATCAATAACTACATGAGATAATCCTTTTCTTCAACTTGACTCTTCAGTTATTTTCATTTTAGTGATCTTGAGATCTCAAGAATCTCGAGATTATGACAATAACACATGCATTGATTTCTAAGTTAGGTTTATCCTATTCTTGTGATGTCCAAAGTAAGAAGTAGAGTAGCTAGATACAAGTGATGAGAGTTAAAGGACTGTGGAAATTGACAAGCACTATGACAAATCATACTCATAAGTCACATTGAATGCCATTGAAAGAAATTGTGTGTAGTTTTGTCAATGAAGTTTCAACTGAACTCAAAGCATGTTGCTTTTTATATTTCTGTCATTTTCTGTCATTCCTTGACAAGGAACAAAATTAAATTGGAGGCCAAACAAATAATTTGAGAGAGTTAGGCAAAAAGTTCTTTGTGCTTTGGAGGAAAAGATTTCATGTATGGATTATGTTGTAATTGCTTATTATAACCAGTTTGAAGTTGGGTTTTATTGTTTTAAACAATTTTTGGTTGGAATGAAAGTTTGAAATTTATTGCTTTCTTGTGGTAACCGTTTCTTTCTGATTATGAACAGTCCAATAGTTCACAATTTATTTCACATAATTTCGGGTCATTCTATAGTACACCAGGTGTATTGATACACCAAACTCTTCACTTATTTTCTGTCATCAGATCTGAGATTATTAAGGTCAAAGTCAACAATGTTCTCGAATCTAATGACTGAAAATGATGAAGAGTTTGATGTATTAATACACCTGGTGTACTATAAAATCACCACATAATTTCTCCTCAAAAGAATACAAATTTTGGTGAAGTTCTTTAAAGCAGCTGATGTAATGAATTTTTTCCTGATTCTTCCTCTCATAGTTGATTTATTAATTCAAATCAGAAGAAATGTGATTTTGATAATTGTGATACTTTTTTAATGAATTTCATTGAATTCATGTCAAATAATTAGTTTAATATTTGTAAAGCTATGTCATGAGAATGAGATGAAATCATGTTCCAATGAAGGTTAAAAGCCATATTTGAGGGAAGAAAACAAAAGACAAAACGTGCAATATGTGCTTTTGAGTTGCCAACCCACTAATTAAAGAAACTTGTATGATTGGAACCAATATGTAAGGTGACACTTCCATTACCAATAGTTTTTGTGGAAAACTGCACCAACCATATCACTTCTTGTCTCCATTTCTTTCCCTAAAGTTTAGTCGGAGTATATATCGTTTGTGAAATTATATTATAGATCTTATTTCAGAAAACAATTGATATTGCTACTATACTATTATTATTGAAGAAAAACCCGAGCCTTCAACTTCATCTCCAATAGACAAGACCAATCTTATCTCACCGAATTTTGGATGGATGCAGTCCAACCAGTGTTGGGCAAAATTTGCAAAATCCTTCCATCCTATTTTTCCTACCTTTTTCTATAATTCTCAATAAAACAACATATAATTTCCTATTTATTTAGCAATTCGCAACAAAAATACATTTATTTTTTCAACAATTCCAATGTGAAAACATCTAACTATAGTCCTACCCACAAAATTTTCAAAATAAATACTCACAAAATCCTTCTACAACCCAAATCCAAATTTACAAAAATCACTTTAAATCCAAAACAAACGTAGCCCAAAGTGTTTATTATTCTCAAAAGTTGGAATTGTTAATTTCTCGTGTGATGACTCTCATCAAATTGAAGGGAAGTATCCCAAAGAAAACATCATCTAGTGGGGATTCAAGAATCTAACTTTGAAGAAAAGCACACCTAGTTTTTGAGTGGGCTAACAAAACATTACCTAGTGGTGTCCAAATAACTATTTTGTGACTTCAACAATATAGTTCAACGGATTAGGACAATTGATATCTATAACATACTCAATTAGAAATGTAAGAAGAAACAAGACCAATCTTATCTCACCAAATTTTGGATGGATGCAGTCCAACTAGTGATTGGGCAAAATTTGCAAAATCCTTTCATCCTATTTTTCCTACCTTTTTCTATAATTCTCAATAAAACAACATTTAATTTCCTACTTATTTAACAATTCGCAACAAAAATACATCTATTTTTTCAACAATTCCAATGTGAAAACATCTAACCATAGTCCTACCCACAAAATTTTCAAAATAAATACTCACAAAATCCTTCAACAACCCAAATTCAAATTTACAAAAATCACTTTAAATCCAAAACAAACATAGCCCAAAGTGTTTTTTATTCTCAAAAGTTGGAATTGTTAATTTCTCGTGTGATGACTCTCATCAAATTGAAGGGAAGTATCCCAAAGAAAACATCATCTAGTGGGGATTCAAGAATCTAACTTTGAAGAAAAGCACACCTAGTTTTTGAGTGGGCTAACAAAACATTACCTAATGGTGTCCAAATAACTATTTTGGAGAGCCCAGCCGAAACTACACAAATTTTTTTAAGGAATTGACTTTTATAACATTAAATATAGCAAAAGTACTTTTTTACCACAAAATATAAGAAAGTTACCTTTTCTACACTATTTTGACTCGGTTATGTAGAAATGATTGAGTAATGATCGCTTGATGATATATTCAATTTATTTATACTACTATTTAACAATTGTTTTATCCAGCAAATCATATAAATTGATAAAAGTAATTAAATCGATTAATAGTGTATTAAACCAAATTTAAATGAATAATCGAACCACTATGTATTTGACATAGTGGTTATAGTGTGTTAAATCGTACCACTAGTTAGTTTATTTAATTTACTATGTCACTAATTAATTAATTTAATTTATTAGAACCACTAATTAACTAATCGAACGAGTAATAGAAAATTTAATCGAACGACTAATGAACTAATCGAACCACTAATAGAAAATTTAATGAACTAATCGAACTAGTAATTAATTTATTTAATCGAACCACTAATTAATCAAACCACTAATTAATCACTAATTTATATAATTATATATAATTAGTAATTTATATAATTTATAATGGTTCGATTAATTAGTACTCGAACCACTATAATATGTTAATCGAACCACAATAATTTGTACTTTATTAAGTGGTTCGATTACTCAATTAAATGGTTCGATTAATAGAATTACTGAATATAATTTAGGTGATTCGAGTGGTTCAATTAATAGTGTAAAAACCCAATTTTTCACAAATAATCCAACCACTATGTCAAATTCATAGTGGTTCGATTAATAGTGTAAAAAACCAAATTTTGAAAAATTAATAGAACCACTATGTATTTTACATAGTGGTTCGATTAATAGTGTAAAAAACCAATTTTTTCACAATTAATCGAACCACTATGTCAAATACATAGTGGTTCGATTAATTGTGTAAAAAACCAATTTCTTCACAATTAATCGAACCACTATGTATTTTACATAGTGGTTCGATTAATAGTGTAAAAAACCAATTTCTTCAAAATTAATCGAACAACTATGTCAAATACATAGTTGTTCGATTAATAGTGTAAAAAACCAATTATTTCCAAATTAATCGAACTACTATGGGTTATTGATAGTGGTTCGATTAATAGTGTATAAAACAAAATTTTTTAAAATTAATTGAACCACTATGTGAAATACATAGTGGTTGGATTAATAGTGTAAAAAACCAATTTTTTCACAATTATTCGAACCACTATGTAAAATACATAGTGGTTCGATTAATAGTGTAAAAAACTAATTTCTTCAAAATTAATCGAACCACTATGTCAAATATATAGTGGTTCAATTAATAGTGTAAAAAACCAATTTTTTTAAAATTAATCGAACCACTATGTGAAACGTATAGTGTTTCGATTAATATTGTAAAAACTCAATTATTTCACAATTAATCGAACCACTATGTCAAATTCATAGTGGTTCGATTAACAGTGTAAAAAACCAATTTTTTCCAAATTAATCGAACCACTATGTCAAATACATAGTGGTTTGATTAATAGTGTAAAAAACCAATTTTTTAAAATTAATCGAACCACTATGTGAAATGTATAGTGCTTCGATTAATATTGTAAAAACTACCCAATTTTTTCACAATTAATCGAACCACTATGTCAAATTCATAGTGGTTCGATTAATAGTGTAAAAAACCAATTTTTTTCAAATTAATCGAACCACTATGTCAAATTCATAGTGGTTCGATTAATAGTGTAAAAACCAATTTTTTTTAAAATTAATCGAACCACTATGTCAAATGTATAGTGTTTCGATTAATATTGTAAAAACCAAATTTTTTCACAATTAATCGAACCACTATGTCAAATTCATAGTGGTTCGATTAATTGTGTAAAAAACCAATTTCTTAAAAATTAATCGAACCACTATGTCAAATACATAGTGGTTCGATTAATAGTGTAAAAAACCAATTTTTTCCAAATTAATCGAACCACTATGTCAAATCCATAGTGGTTCAATTAATTGTGAAAAAAACCAATTTTTTCCAAATTAATCGAACCACTATGTCAAATTCATAGTGGTTTGATTAATAGTGTAAAAACCCAATTTTTTCACAATTAATCGAACCACTATGTCAAATTCATAGTGGTTCGATTAATTGTGTAAACAACCAATTTTTTTTAAAATTAATCGAACCACAATGTCAAATACATGGTGGTTCGATTAATAGTGTAAAATACATTACTTAAATGACAAATTTAAATAAAAATGAAACACATTAAAATCAGCTATTAATTTGCAACAACCAATTTTATTTTTTCACAGTTTGACCCCATGAAAAATGAAATTTTATTACATTTTGACTCAAATTCAAATGTAAACCCTAGCATTATTAATCAAAGAATCTCTTTCTTCTTCTCTTTTGGGCGCCTCCTTTCCTCAAAATTCTTCTCAAACATCTTCTTTCTTCTTCTCTCTTTCAAACCTTCAAGTCGATCGGGTAAGTTTTTTTTTTACAAGTCGTTCGATTAATACGATTAACTGAATTAGACATAGTGGTTCGATTAATTTGAAAATTTTGATTTTTGAATTGAATTAATTGAACCACTATGTCTAATTCATAGTGGTTCGATTAATTTGAAAATTTTGGTTTTTAAATCGAACCACTATGAATTAGACATAGTGGTTCGATTAATTTGAAAAAATTTGTTTTTTAATTGAATTAATCAAACCACTATGTTTAATTCATAGTGGTTCGATTAATTTGAAAATTTTGGTTTTTTAAATCGAACCACTATGAATTAGACATAGTGGTTCGATTAATTTGAAAAAATTTGTTTTTTAATTGAATTAATCAAACCACTATGTCTAATTCATAGTGGTTCGATTAATTTGAAAATTTTAGTTTTTTAGTTGAATTAATCGAACCACTGTGTATTAGACATAGTGGTTGAATTAATTTGAAAATTTTGGTTATTTACACTATTAATCGAACCACTATAGATTTCACATAGTGGTTCGATTAATAGTGAAAAAATTGGTTTTTTTTCACTATTCATCGAACCACAATGTATTTGACATAGTGGCTCGATTAATTTGGAAAAAAATTAATTTTTTACACTATTAATCGAACCACTATGTATTTGACATGGTGGTTCGATTAATTGAACAAAAATTGATTTTTTACACTATTAATCGAATCACTATGAATTTCACATAGTCGTTCGATTAATAGTGAAAAAATTGGTTTTTTACACAATTAATCGAACCGCTATGTATTTGACATAGTGGTTCGATTAATTGAACAAAAATAGGTTTTTTAAACTATTAATCGAACCACTACGTATTTCACATAGTAGTTCGAGTAAATCCTAGAAAATTGGAAATTTGTTTAAATTTTTTAATCGCAAATGTTTAATTATTTACAATGGATAGATTAATTTCAAACAGTTTCAATTTAATATACCTAAAATCATTCAATTAAAAGATCCTCATTTTTTTATATTAATCGAGCCTCGTTTATCAATTTAATTACTTTTATCAATTTATATGATTTGTTGGATAAAACAATTGTTAAATAATAGTATAAATAAAATAGAATATATCATCAAGCCATCATTACTCAATCATTTCTCCATGACCGAGTCAAAATAGTGTAGAAAATGTAACTTTCTTATTATATTTTGTGGTAAAAAAATACTTTTGTTATATTCAATGTTAGAAAAGTCAATTCTTTAAAAAAAAAATCGTTTAATTTGGCACATTTCCTCAACTATTTTGTGACTTCAACAATATAGTTCAACGGATTAGGACAATTGATATCCATAACATACTCAATTAGAAATGTAAGAAGAAACAATAATTAAGAAAGATTCTTGGACAAAAGGGAACTTAGGGATGAAAAAGTCATTTCCCTCTCAATCAATGAAAATATGCAATAACCAATGCAAGTAAATAGGCTCTTTCAACAACTCTCTGTAGGCAAAGCAACCAAATTAAGCCCCATCTTCACTCACTATGAATGAAGCCTTAAAACAGCTGATAAAATGTTTAATTGAAGAGGTGCGAAACCCGTAGTCTTGGAAACGAAGCCGCAGAATTGCAGATTAAATACACTGACAGTTAATAGACTGTGTGACTTCATAGTTCAATACAAAAATAGATTCAACAGCAAACAGGAGAGAGAGCTTCTGCTTTACTAAATCTTTACATTTAAGCAACGAAGAAGGCGAACTGAACAGAGTGTGTCCGGAAAACAAGTAACGTACATGGCAAGGCTACAAAGGAAATGGTGGGGAGCTGCATTTGCCTCACTGCTCTTAACCAACCAACTAAACTTTTTCTCAATGAACCAATCTGTGGGGACTGTGGGTGGGTCCCTAACTGATATTACGACACAATGTACATGAAATCTCGTCATGAAAGCCATGGAAACATACGGCAAAATGTACAGTCGTTTGACCTCCATAGGCGTACATATTCTTCTGCACGGAAGCAGCCCTATAGTTGCGAATATCATCACCAATGGGCTTGGTTTATGCCAAGTATTTGAACAAGTTGGGATTGTCCTTGTCTCTTTCCAAGTAGTCGCGAGTGATCAAATCTTCAATCCTCTTCTTGATTGCTTTAACATCAGGCTGTAGATCACATGGTTATGTTCTGTTGATGATAGGAAATATAAAATTGTTGAATAAAAAACCAAAGAGATCCCCATAGGTACCTTGAACATACGGCCCAACTGCTCGACACACTCCATAACTAATTGCTGGTAGCCAAGAACTTTCCTACTCTTCATGATACGCACAATTGAGGCATCAATGGCATACCGTCTATCCTTATCGACATCCTCGATGACCTTCTTCTTCTCATCCACGGGAGGGAGAGGGATCTGCATTACCAAGTAAACAGTTAACAACACATTCGAATCAGGTGCAAGTACATAATACTTCAGCCATACTTATATCAATCCCCCCCCCCCACCCCACCCCCACCTCTCTCAGTCCTCACACACACACAAAACACATCAGTACCTTGATTCTTCTCATTTTGTCGGTGAACTTTGAATTAAACTCAAAAACATCAGTTGGAGAAATTGTTTTGGTGTTTGGCTCCTTATTCAGAATTTTATACTTGGCACATGAAAGTGAATGAAGCAGCCTAACAACATCGTCATCTGATAGATTCAACTGAGTCATGATTTCTTGATAACTTAACCTATCGGATGCATTGAACAGCAGTAGGGCAGCAGCCTGAAAAATGAAATTTAAAGATGACATGACAATAATATCATTAATAGAAATCAGGCTTATATTAGCAAATATCTTTTCCAGTTAGTACCTGATACGTAGTCACAATCAGCTCTATTGTTTTTTGATCAAATTTCCCATTGATGTTACAAGTGCCCAGAGAATATATCCATGTAAGTTTTCTATGCTTTGTTTTTGTTTGATAGAACTCTCTGAACACTTCAACACACTTGACCTAGAATGAAATTTCAAAGTGAATGAAAAGAAGTTAGTAACAAGGTGTTCTGAGGTTGGGGATTCCCAAAAGAAGATGGAGATTACTGATGTGTGCATACCATCTCAGCAGGAAGGTTAAGATCAAAGGACTTGTAGCTTGGCCAGAATCCTGTTGTAAGGACAGTCACCGTCAAGTCTATCCCTGGATTTGCATTTGGAGTATTGCTGAGATACTCCTCAAAGCTAGTTTGATTTTCCCTAGCTAGGGTCAAATCAGTGACCTGGAATAAATAAAAAATGGAAAGGTTTAAAAAAATGATCATACTATAAATGACAGCTAATATTGAATGGGTAAGTATTGTAAAACGAACCATCCCCTCCATTTTTGAGGTAAATTGACCCCCACATTGCTGCTTCAATTTTGTCAGGATACTTCTCTCATGCTCATCATTTGCACTTTTATCAAATAACAGGCGCCTTGCAAGTTTTTTCCTGTTGACACAGCATTGAAAAGAGTAGGCATAAAGCAGCTCTGAATAACACAAACACATCACTAACACTAATGTCGGAAACTCACCTATAAAATTCAGCAAATAAATCCTTATCGCTGATGTAAGCAAGCAGCTTTACAACCTGAACAATATTCAAAACCTCAATCACCGTTGTCAACATGCAAGTCATTAAATACACAGATAATAATATCATGAAACACACCTTCTCTAGGGTTTCCTCGATAGCTTCATCGCTTAATTTTTCACTCCCACCCTTTTTGAGAATGTTGTCACAAAATGTAGCAAGAAGTTCAGCACTAGAACTTCCAGCAACTCCCTTATTGCAGAAAACTTCAAAGGCTTCCTTGAGAGCCTATATAAACAGAAAGGACAAAAACTGGTGAGGTCATTCCTGCAGTAAAGAGTGAAGCAAAATGAAAACACTGAGTAATTTCATAATTCTAACCTTGTGGAAAAGCGTGTGATTTAGAAAACAGTCGTTCACATATGCCATGAATTTGTCATGGAGCTCAATTACTTTTCTCACAAATACCTGGATCAGAAATACAAGTTAATGTCAAAATGTAAAACCATGTAGAGAAGTAATAACCACAAAAAATTGATAATATTTCACCTGCTCCTGTAATCCGATAACATCTTTCTTTTCTGCCTGTAAAAAGAGACTTTTGTATATTAGAATGAAGCTCAAATATTGTGATATGAGCCTAGGTGAGGACAACAAAGACACTACCCAAACTTCCCTGAATTGGATTGAATTAAAAAAAATTATATAGTTTGCTCTGACAGATTGTCTTGGGAAGGGGGGAATTTGATGAAATTTTTACCTTTTGAGTAATGGTAGTAGAAACTCTAGAAGAAATATTTTATTTTTCAATAAGATTAAAAGAAAGTTCTGTGTTTCAAGCAAAATTGCAGATTAATACATGGGCAGTGACTATGGTTGCATGTAGTCATAACTTGTTAAACCGAATAATCATTTTTTTCAAGATAATCACAAAGCTCATAGGATGGACAATTCATTATTTATCACAATCTATCTATCAGAAATAAACATGTGCCTGCAAGGCGCAAACAGGAAATCATGCATGACTTCTGGACTAATACCCAAAGGTATGGCATTACAATTACAGAGTATCATAAGACAGTAACATTCTTTCGACAGGTAAGTTGATTAAGGAGTGAAACCACCATATCAAACAGAAAAGGCATGTCAAAAACACAGTTTTAAAGATAATTTTCCTCATGTATTAGACAAATGTTCCACAGCTAAATAGAGGATAAGAAACATTCAGTTTTACAAAACAATGCTTACAATACTTAAACCTAACATACTTTACATAAAGAGATAAACTAAAGGTGTTTAGAAACAAACCTTCTTGTTGCTTGCAGCATCTTCAGCTTGTTTAACCAAAGTGGTACCTTCAGCAGTAACATGCTGTAGTGGGGAACCATACCGCATTAGCATTAATTACTCAATAACACCAAGGCAAAGAGTATGAGGCAGCATAGGATTTGAACTAGATATTTTTTTCCACAAGGCAAAAGAAAACTATCACAAACCTGCTTAAAAATATTAGCGACAGGCTCCAGACCACGAGGTATTTTGGAAAAGAGTCTGTACATCCTTGACAGATCCTCTACCTAGCAGATAAAAAGTGCTGGGATTAGTATCAATATTGAAATCCAAATAACCATCCAAATCCAAGAAAATTATGGACTTCATAGACTTTAACTACCTTGTCATCCCTCAGTAATGCATGGCAACCTGAATGCTCCTTCTCTAGCAGTTGGGTGGCATAAACAGACAAAAGCTCATGTTGTACTTTCTGTCAATACAAAAAATAAATCACACAATGACATGGGAACTAAACTAATGTAATAGAACTTTTAATGAGCAATATGAACAAAGAGCAATATTAGGCTGGTAAGATGTATAGAACTGATCATCTAAGAGTGATACACACCTCAAGCAACTTTGACTCACTACTGGAATGAAGATAATGAGCAACCCTGTCCTTTTCTCGTTTCAAACACTCCTCAGCCTGGATTTTAATATAGTCAGAAAAAAAAGTTGAAAAGAGTATGGCAAGGGGCACTATAGTCATATCTTTTTGCTTATATAGTAACGGATCACATGAGCTAGTGTGCATCTTCTTAGGCACAGGGGTTATGGAATAAAGAAAAACAAAAAAAAACTTACTTTTAACATATAGTCAGGACATGAATCATCTAAGATCCAATTCGAAGCCTTTCGAGAATAGTAAGCTGCTGTGTCCTTTAACATTGCTGCTTCGAAGTCATTCTCATAATAATCCATCTGTCCCATTCCAATTTCAACAAAGATATCTAATACATTCTTTAATAATGCTCGATCTATTTGCTCTCCTTCCCTCTCTTGGTCAATCTATCAAATATGAAAGTATTAATACCCCCAAAAAAGGGATAATATAGACTGATATGAAGGCTAATAATATTAGTACACACCAGAGATATAACAGCATCCCTGACTTTTCCATTTAACTCATGATATACCTGAAATCAGAATCAAGGGACATGGTTATAGGTTGACCAGATCTTTCTAAAGCAACAATGAGGGCTATTTAGAAAAATGGGGCAAGTGACGATAGAGAAAATCATTATGGAACCAGATACAATCAAAATTACCAGGTCTCGGAAACATGTCAGACCAACTTCTCTAAGTGCTGGAAGTGATCTTCTAGCAATGAAGTACCGATCAAGATAATGGAAGAACCTTGAAAGCCATCGGACCATGATCTTATGATTCAACCACCTTTTAACAAGTTCCCTTAACATGAACTCGTCATGCTTCTCCCGTAAAGAAGGCAGAACCTTTACGGAGAATTAATACAAACATAAATCAATATAAAGAAACTTGACAAACAATAAACCAAAATTATGGAGAATTAATACAAACATAAATCAATATAAAGAAACTTGACAAACAATAAACCAAAAAAAATAAAAATGTAAACTTTAATTGCTCTAAATTTCAATTCTGGATAGCAGAATCATAATTTACAGATGAACCTCAGAAGATTTTGTTTGAAAATAGCCACAAGCAACTTCAGAAACTGAGTTTCACATTTGAAATGAACAGTGCAAAGTTTAGCACCGAAAATATAATAAGTATTTATGTAAATTTTTGTTCTGAATTACCAGTATATCAATAATTGGGTTCCACCCTTACCGTTGAAGTAATGTACTCTTCAAAAGACTCCCGATACTTGTCATACAATTGTTGAGAATAGTCATGTGGGGGCTTTTGAGTACACATGTTGTATATTGTCCTGCAAATAAGAATCAGGAGAGAACTTCTTCAAGAATTTGACAGTATAATAACCTATAAATCACAAGTAACAATGCGGAGTATTAAATAATACGTGTAGAGCATCATGTAGTCCTCCGAGCTGAACTGTGGTTCAGGCAGTCCTTCTAGAATATTTTTCAGTTTTGTTATCCCTTTTTGCATAAAGTCCCATCCTTGATCTAAATCAATGGTGTTACGCTGGTTCATAGTCATCTTTAGAACCAGCCAAGATCAACAAACCACCACTTAAACCAGTTCACAGCCTGCCATTGGAACACATTATAGAAAAACATGTTCAGAAAAAAAAAGGAAACCTGAAAATTGATATCCAACACCTAAAGAGGTATAAAAATTAAAAATATATTAGCGAAATATTATAATAGGAACAAGTAATTTTCAATCTACATGATCTGTGCTCATATTGAAGCCTCACTGCTCCAGACATAAAATATTGTTCCAACGGGAATATCTATCAACAAATTTCATCATGAGTGAACAGTGTGAACGAAATGGGGGGTACTTCATTGGCAACACACGAATTGAAACCTCAATAGGAGAATTACACTTAACCAACATCAATGCACGACCACTCTGAGCAATATAATAGTCAACCAAAGGAGAAACTCAATATAACAAACAATCGAAACTATAGGTGAATAATCACGCATTCAAATTTCAATAGGAAGTCAACCATAAACCTACAATAAAATTTTTCCTATACTAAATCTCCCAACTTAGCATATCATCACTCAGCGAGACAGACTAGATAACAATTTTGATAACAGCAATAATTAACTCAATCATCATTTCAATTAATACCAGGGTATATCACCAGCAAAAATCTCATGAAGTACAGCAAATTTCTACAACCCTAAGAACCACCAGACCCCTCCCCCAATTAAACCGGATTAAAAGGATCGCGAAATAATATCCGCAATATCTCTTGTAAAAACAAAACCCTAAACACAAATTAAATAACAGTAAGCTCAATAGAAATCTAACCCATCCCCAAAATTCTATTCATCATCTTCAAAATCAAATTGAAGATAGAACACCACCATCGACATCAACCACGCACAGAACACAATCAATCAAACACCGATCGCACAAAATAATATGCACACACGTATTATTACATATAAACCGACGACGAAATCCCACAAAAAACTCCACGCACTAGACGCATATATACAGTGATATATTTATATATATATATATATATATATATATATCTTCCTAGAGAGAGAAAATACCTGAGGAGGTGAGGAGGAGAGAGAATTTGGTGAGATGTGGAATTGTGAATCTCTTTCGATCTTTTTTCTCCTATGATTTTTCGGCCTTTCTTTTCTTTTCTTGCTTTTGTGCGCCTTCTATATTTTTCCTGATTTCACTTTTCAGCCCCAAAGTTTTGTGAAACTGCAATTCTACCACATGATCACTAATCTCTCACATAAGATAGGGGTTAGTTTAAATAATTTTCGAAATTTAATTTGTCAATTTTGAAAAATAATCCAAAGTTTAATAATAATAATAATAATAATAATAATTGTGTTACACCCCAATTCGGCCCGGACATATGACCATCACCAAATCCATCACTCGATGGATCAGAGTAAAATTGAGCCGACCACAAGAGCTCTGTTTAGGAAACTTATTGAGCCGATCAGAAGAGCTATGTTCAACAAACCTAGGAGAATCATGTTCAAAGCTCAATAGCTTAGCTCGAGTATATCTCCACAAGTCCAAGAATTCTACAAGGTTTAGATATAATCTCTGAGGATTCTTTCTATTTCAAAATTCGAAATTCAATTAAAGCCCATTATCTAATTTTCATCTTAATGAGATCCGATTAATTTAGTACTTGACTTGGATCTGTTCAATACAAATTATAGTGCCAACAACACCAATAATAAATTCTGTTTAACACAAACAAGAATTAGTTTGTAGTGAAATTGTATGACAATTTACAAGTACTACATTCCTAACATAAGATTAGATGTGTGAATATATTAAACTGGACCAAATATTAAAAAAAAAAAAAACTCATATTCAATCCATAATTCAGTTTATACGTATTCGAGTTCGACTCAGTTGGATGTATTTGACTTGAACTTCAAAAGTGAAATTCGAACTCGCTTCCATTAAAAAATGTCGAATTCGATTCGCAAAAATAAATTATAACTAGTTTAATGGTTTAAGTTCCAACCATTTCAATTTCTACATAATATGGTTGTTTGGCATGCTGAATCAACAAACTCCTCGAATGACGTGTCACTGGGGATCAAAATTGAACCTTTTGAATTAATGAGTCCTCAATTCACAAATATCTACAAACTATTATTCTGATTTAATATACAGAATAATCTGTCCTTTTCTGCAAATCCCACAATTAAATTTACAACTGGACGTACTTTTATATAACCAATCTGCCCCTAAAATTTGGAATCTTGTTATGAAATTTATCTAAAATTTATAACTTAATTACATTTATTTATTAAAACTTATGTTTCGTTGGCTTCGAAAAAAAATTAATACTTACAGAAATTAATGCAATAGAAAACTTGAAATAAATTCTTTTGAAAATTAAATAGGCATGGAGTTCAAAAATTTAGCATTAGATCATTTATTACAGTACTGTTGATAAACATCATCTCCGCATAAAATCACCTTCACAGTAGATGAGGCTCTCGCCATACCCTCGAGTTTTTGTGATGCCACAATCAAAGTATCTGGTGTTGAAAGAGACACAATGCCGGTTAGATGAACCACCATCTTTTCTAATGAACTAGCATATTTCAGCACAAACTCTATGAACAAATATATAGACGAGTCATTCCCAATCCAAGTGATCATTACTGTCCTTAGATGATCAAGAAGATGCAACTTGGGGAAAATTGTGGGCAACATAAACTGTTTCTTCATATCAAGATTAGAGATATTGGACTTCACATCATCATCAAAAAGCTTTGTCTGTCAAATAATTATGTCAACAAATATTGTCAAATCAATTAACATATAATCGAGACAAATTATGGTATTAAAATGAGCACATACAAGTTGAACTTACCATGTATTGGGAGCTTTCATGGTCACATAAATCATTTAGCTCAAGAACCAACATGTTTAGCTTAGGGAAAAGATCAAGAATATCCATGATTTCATCAACTTCATTAGTGTATAGCTTCAAGAACTTGGCATTGAATAGTGGTGCAAACACACCATTCTTCATCATCTCTCCAATTACCTAACAAGGCATATATCATATACCAATAAGTATATATACATCACAACATCTATACAAGAAAATAGTAATAAAAACTAACCTTAACACACCAATCCGATAACGTGACATTTTCAACACATTGCAAGTACTGAAAAACGTTACTCAACATCTCTTTAGACAACTCATATCCAGAGAATCTACCACTTCTTAAATAAGTTCGACCAGAAAAACAAAAAATCACATATACGTAGAAGCGAAACATCAATCAGATAAATCTTACTAAACAAAATCCCTGAAATCTCCAATGTTTCAAGATTAGGAGCCCAAATTCTCAACCCATCATCCATTTCTCCATCATCATTACCTTCAGTAAAATAATAGTACCTAGTATAAATTACAAATTTCTCAATCTTGATCTTTTTCAAGCTAGTAGACTCGATGATCAAGTCCTTATTGCTTCCGATAAAACGCAACGACAAAACTTCCAATCGAGGAGCAAATGATACAACCAACTTAATCATATCTTCATTCAAACACACACCATCAAAGGTTAAACACTTGAGCCGTTTCCACTGCATATTCTCTAGGGTTTCTAGATTATAACCAAGAAACTTCATCATGAATATCGATGGACATGTATACACTATCAGTGGCGGATCCAGGATTTTAATGATGGGGGTACGAACAAATAAATAAATATATAATAGAGGAATATTATACGTAAAAGTTGTTCGACTAAAATATGCAAATTCAATTACAAACCATTCAACTAAAAATTATAATTACAAACTACAATTTGATCATTCGAGTCTTCATTTTTTTGAAGCAATCCACCACATTATCATCTTTAGAAATTTGTAAGAACACATCATTCTCAATGAAAGTGACCAAACAATCATTCAATAATTGATCACCCATATTATTTCGCAATTTATTTTAAACATATGTCGAAGATCGGATTGTTTCTCCATTCCCTTTGTTTTGTTATTCATTCCTAATTAAATTAATAGTAAATTATAAGTATACAATACATGAGATATATAACTTCAATTTTATAAGAAATTAACAACTACAACATCAACCCACATTATGAACTCATTGGAATCACAACACAATGTCATAAAATCAATACATTTCATACACATTTATGAAAATACACAGTAAATATATTTATAATGACAGTATTGTAATTAGTTAATTTAATTAAAAGTAAAATAATAATTATATAATTACAAAAAAAAAAAAAAAATTAATGGGGGTGCAGTTGCACCCCCTTGATCCCATGTGGCTCCGCCACTGTACACTATAATGGAAAGCTCTTCGACTTCATATGCGACTGCAACATGCAGAAAAAGATTAAAATCATAAGAAAATGCGGGATTAAAACGTAAATCAACTTTGAGTTTCAAAATCTTGGACCCTTTTCGACGTTGGAGAGAATGAACAACTAAGTAGTGAAATATTGCAAGACTGTCATTCGTGTAAACGTCATCGATGAAATTCAAACATGGGACAGAGGTCCATAAATCTTTCCAACGTTTGGATAGAAGGGTTGTCCAAACTGCGTACTTAATTGGCAACAAGGAAAGAATGAGAAGAAGGATTGGGTCGGGTAACTCACTGAGTCGATCACTTGACTCAGATGTATCATCCATGGTTAGACTGAGTTGAATGGATGTGTTATAGACACACACTCACATATATATCAAAGTTTACAATGTAATGATCAATCTTGGAAATCCAAGAGTTTCTATCAAGAAGATGAACAGATCAATATGCAATTGAAAAAAAAGAAGAAGAAGAAAAGCGATGGATTATTATGAATGTAATATTTCAATATTGTTTGATGATATTTCAATATTGTTTGATGATGTGGTATTAATACTTAAAAATTAAATTGATCAGTAATAATGATAAAGTACTAAACCATATATCGTAATTATTTTAGTTTCCTCTAAAGTAAAATAATTAATTATTGGAAGTGAAATGATCATAACACCAAATATGGCGTTACATCTTCCCAAAACTAAATAAATAAATAATGGGCAAAAGCAAAGTTAATGAGCTTTAAAGACAAAATCCTGTTTCAATCAAAATAATAAAGATATTGGATTATTTAATGAGCTTTACATATTACCATTACCAGTAATAGATTTGGACTGTTCGTATCTTTTTCGTCAATATTGGGTAATTTTTCATTCATATACAAAATAACTAAATAAGCAATAGTGATTCCAAACATTACTAAATTCAAATTGAATACTAGTATATACAGTTTATCTATATCTATATAGAATAGGACATGTTTCTTCTTTCTTTCGTTATAATGTAATCCTTATCAAGAAATATATGTATACATATATAATATTTTTATATTTTTTTTATTATTCATAAAATGATGATAACCAAAATTACCAAAAAAAGTTATAGATTTGTTTTGTACATTATATTGATCTTTAAACAAAGAAGTTATTTAATTTAAAATCATAATTTGTTACAATAATCTTAAACCCCATCTGCATGGCTCACTTCTATCAAAAGTAAGTTTACAAAATAAAAAAAAATCATTAAATAAAGTTACAAATACAAACAATCAAATTACTAGCTACATCATGCATTGAAAATAAATTTAAAATAAAGAAACTATTTAATTGAAATTTAATTTATTTCAAACCTTCTATCAAATTTATAACTTTAAAATAAAAATAATTATTATATACAATAAAAGAATGAATCAATACATCATAGTTAAAAATAAAACTAAATGAATTTTTTTAATTTGAATTAGATTATATATGCACTAGTAATGTACCCGTGCGTTGCACAGTGTGTTATGTATATAATTATTAAAAAATATATAATAACATATAAAATGTAATGAATATTATTTTAACAAAACTATATTTATACTTTTTTAATTTGCATTAGTATAAAGCTAGATATCTTTCATATATACTAAATGAATAACCATTAGAGGACATGTGTCACTCTATGATTATTCCAAATTTTCATTCAATTTTTTTTAATTTATAAATATATATTTAATTTAAAATTTAATTCAATTGATTCATTTAATGATAATTGTTAATAATTAGTAACCTATGAAATTTTAATAATAATTAATAAAATTTTGTAACCTATGTAATTTTAGTTAAAATATTTTAATATAGGGATTGATTGTTGTTTTAATGAGGTAATACATTTTAATTCGTATAAACTAATTGATAATAAATATAATCATTATAAATTGGAAAAAAAAAAATCAAACATATCATGAATAAGAATATTATGTTCATATACTTTTTACGTCATGTGAGTATATAAATATAATTTTAAGAACAACAAAACTCAGTAAATTCATGAATTTTTTTTATTGATTACTAATTACTCTATATCTATATCTATATCTATATCTATATCTATATAAAAGCAGGATATTCTGCCAAAAATAACTGCAATAAATTATCTACCTATTAAATAATTACTATTTTAAGAAACCTATTAATTGCTTTCATATTGTATTTATTGTAAGAAACTCAATACAAATAAATAATTACAAATAAACCTATTTATTGTATTTTAAGAAACTCAATACAAATAAAAATAAATAAACCTATTTATTGTATTTTAAGAAATTCAATACGAATAAATAAATATTTAAATTAAGAAATCAGTTATGATACTCAATTTAGTATTTATTGTATAGAAATTTCAAAAAATAAATAAATAGATAAATAAGATGAAATAAGGGATTATATATTTATTATCTCTCATTTTATTTTTAAGTACTTATTTTAAAGGGTAAATTACAAAAAACAACTCCACTTATCGACCTTTTTCAAATTGCAACCTAATATATTTTTTTTTTCAAATTGCCACCCAGTCTTTTTGTGGTTTTGTAGATTGCAAATTTTCCGGCAAAATGGAGATTAATTTGTTCACTTTGCAACCTATATATATATTTTTTTTAATTGCAGCCTAAACTTTGTGTTTTTATCATATTGCAACCAAGAATGAAATTTTTGATTCCGGTGGAAATATAGGTAACTTAAATTCACGGAAATATCATGAAAATATCGATATCGATGGAAATATGAGTACATATATTTATTGTTATTTTTCCTTTATTTACCAATATATTCCAATATTTATTGATATTCCATCAATTTTTTACCGATGTTACATATATTTCATCAATTTTGACCAATATTTCCTTGATATTTATTTTACGAATATCAATCACACTTATATAACATAAATGTCACACTCATATATATAGCATAAAGGTATCAGTGTGAAGCCAAAAAAAATTCATGATTTGCAATTGGACAAAAAATTAAAGTTTGGGTTGCAAAGTGAAAAAAAATTACTCCCTCCGTCCCAGTTTAATTTGTCTACTTTGATCGGGCACGGAGCCTAAGAAAATGCAGTTGACTTTGATTGGATGTATTAACTTTATGTTTTTTGCACTTTAATTAGAATTTAAAAGGGGAATTGGGATGACAATTTTGTAAAATGACAGAAATGTAGGGGTAAGGAGGAAATTTTTCTTTTGCCATTTATGGGTTGACAAATTAGAATGAGACAAACAAAAATGACAAGTAGGCAAATTAGGCCGGAACAGAGGGAGTAATTCATTTGCCGGAAAAATGACCGGAAATTTTGCAATCGGAAAAACCACATAAAGATTGGGTGGCAATCTTAAAAAAAAAAAACAGATTAGGTTGCAATTTTAAAAAAAATTGATAGCTGGGGTTGTTTTTTGTAATTTACCCTATTTTAAATCAATTTTAAATATATAATATATAAAATCAATCATTATTTAATGATCTTAAATTTAATATTCATATAAAATTTATCAAATTGAAATATGGAAATGTATGTGTGTGGGCTTCAATGATTTTTCATTTTTAAACGTCTTTATGATATATATTATTAATTTATTGTAAATTGATATTAAAATGTAGAAATAAAAAAATATTTTAGGAGTTTCTTACAATAAATACAATATGAAAGCAATTAATAGGTTTCTTAAAATAGTAATTATTTAATAGGTAGATAATTTATTGCAGTTATTTTTGACAGAATATCCTGCTTTTATAGATATATAGATATAGATATAGATTTGAAAAAGAAAACTCATCATTAACCCTACCCCTCCATTTACACTATAGGCCCCAACCCAAGATGTAAAACAACTTTTTTCACTTGAGAAGCTAAAAAGGTCTTTTTTTTGTTTTTTTGAATATCTTTATTTTCTATCTAACTTGTTTCCCATTATAGAAACTAGCGGTGTACCCGTGCGTTGCGCGTCTTGTTATATAATTTCCCAACTGTCCTGCTATTAGTATAGTATAGATAATTTCTAATATGAGCGGGAAAATGACATTCTATTTATTTGAAATAATTTTTAATATATTACATAATAATAATATTATTATTATTAAAAGAATTTATTCAATTTTGTTGATTTTTATAAGCTAGGTAAGGGCAAGGATGAAAATATCGATATCGCATGTCGTATCGCAACTTTGAATTTACGGATATATCGATGTCGATATCGATATCGCATATCGATATCGCAAAAATTTTGAAAAAACAACGGAAATCTTATTAAAATTTTGGAAATTTAATATGAAATTTTAGGGATTATTTTTACACTTCATTACACATATATTCCACTCAAAATCACATTAAAATAATATATTTAAAACTAACATATAGATAATAAGCATTATAAATGCTGTTTTTCGAATGAAAAATGATAATATATTACATAATACAAGACAAAATTACTAAAATTACATCATAAAATACACTAGTACCAAAAGGATGACCTATGAGGTTCAAACATAGTAGATGGAATGTCATCTTGATCCAAGCAGTACTAATACCAACATATACATAATTAGCACTATTAAAATTTTACTAAAACTAATTATAACAATTAATTGTAAATACACAATTACAACATTACATTTTACGTGCTAGCTTCACTATAAAATAATTAATTGTAAAATTATGATTTTATAATAAAGTTCTATAAGTTAACTAAATGTTTCACCTAACATATACATAATTAGCACAATTAAACATAGCAATTTACAATATACCAATAAAATGCTAGTTTTATCAACTAAAATGAAAAAAAAAAAGATTAAATTTACATACCATTCGTAGTTTTTCAAAATGACAATTGAGTGATATATATAGTGGTGCAAGTATTTCCTCTCCAATGTCAATGTCCTATATCCAAAAAAATAAATAAATTAGATACATTAAAATAGTCATATAAAGTAAATAATTGAAATTAATTTAATAAAAAATGTTGGGAGAGAGTTATTGATATGAGAGAATATCATACCTTGAACCTTAAATTGTATGATAGAAAATGTTCACTTGCCTTCAACACACACACACACATATATATATAGAAATATATCATGCAAAAAAATTAGAAAAAAAAAAAAGAAGTAAATAAAGTAATAATTGGTTAAAGGAATGGAAATTTAAAAAAGCCACAAAATATGGCTATATCCGTGAATGAAAGATTGATGTGAGGAGAATATATTACTTTCAATATCAAACACAATACATAATACAAAGTAAGGAAAAAAAATCACATAGTTCAATTTTGTGAATCAAAATCGCTCATTTTGATATACATGCGATATTTTGCGATATATCCGCGATATTTCCCAATTTCCATCCAATTTTATACTACACTAAACCGATATCGATATCGATATCGATATTTTGCGAAATATCCGCGATACCCAGGAAAAAAAACATTAACACCCAATATCCGTATCGCAATATCCGTATCCGCGATATATCCGCGATATTTCGCGATATTTTCATCCTTGGGTAAGGGAGAGTTGTTAATTAATGAATAAACATTCTTTATATAAGGCAATCACTTTGAGAGAAAATTTGATTTCAATGGCTTGAGATGGAAGCTTAATTTAAATTACTAAATTAATTTAGAAAATCAAAATGAAATCTTGAAAAAATATAAAAAAATTATTTACACAAATTTATGTGACATTTTTATATAGTATGAATATAGATATAAATTATTTTATAGATAGAAGAGTATGTTGCAAGTCATTCTATTGATTTCTCTAATAAAAGTTGTTTATAAATATCTATAGACTATAGACATAATCATAACATCTACTTTTTAATATTATTTAATTGTTGAAGAGTATTCTTCAAACCAAACATTAAAATAACTAATAATAATGATCAAATAAAAAAAATAAGAAAGAAAATACAATCAATGTTCAATCACATTTTGACACTTGGACAAAAGGACAAAGAATAAAATGGGCGGAAAAATGACATTCTTGTAATTTTTTCCAAACATTTTGCTATTAGTATAATATAGATTATTTTAGGAGGGAAAATCAACTTGTCTATTTTTATAGATGATCTTCTTGTTATATATATGGGTCTTTCTGTAGTACACCGGGTGTATTAATACACCAGACTCTCCATCATTTTCAGTCATTAGATCTGAGACCATAGTTGACTTTGACCTTAATGATCTCAGATTTGATGGTTGAAAATGAGTGAAGAGTTTGATGTATTAATACACCTGGTGTACTATATAACTACCCTATATATATATATATATATATATATATATATATATATATAGAAGTGAGTTGTAACTATATCAATATTAGTGGCTTCATGTATATATTGTAGGAAAACGAGTTGGAAAACACTCTCATTTCAACGTCAACAAAATTTGGATGTAAAATTAACAGAAGCAATCAATTTGGACCAAAGTGCCCTCGAAAAATGAATTCTTGAGATTTCCAAAAAATATGGGGCGGCAATGGAAGTTCAAAAGTTTCAAAATATTTTAACTTCTAATTTTATTAGTAATTAATAACCCCACACTGCAATTTCTATTTTAACTCTGCATATCGATTATGAACCAAATGTTTCAGAGTACTGTTCAAACCATGGATGTTGATTCATCATCTTCCTCAGAGAGCTTCAACGAGTCAGTTGATCGACTCAGTGAGTTACCTATCTCCTTGACTCATATCATCCTTTCCTTCTTGCCCATAACAGATGTTGTTAGGACAACCATTCTGTCCAAACACTGGCACAATCTGTGGACCACTCTCCACCCTCTTCACTTCAACTTCGATGCAAATCATAGCTTGGTTCATGTTACAAACTTTGTTAATGGAGCTCTGGGATTGTGGAAAGGTTCCAAGATCTTCGTATTCCAACTCGTTTTCCCTTTTGATCAGTCGTGTTCAAACGATCTTGATTCCTGGCTGATTTTTGCCATGCAAAACCAAGTGCAACAACTCCATCTCAATCTCTCACCTCCCCATCAAAATGACTACTTTGCCCCTCAAAGCCTCTACTCATCTTCATCCCTCACTGAACTAACCCTAGCCCATTGCAATCTCAACTTCAACGATAATATTGTCCAATGGCAAAACCTCAAGAGTTTAACACTCGAAAATGTTTGTCTTGGCCAAGACATGATGACCCAGATCCTACGTGGCTCACCTCTATTACAAGTCCTGATTTTTTCACAAGTGATCAATCATGGCTGGAACATCGAATCCAGCAGTTTGAAAACCCTAAAGCTTCATAATATTCCAGATTCAACTGACCCTATTAATTATTTTGGTAAAGCAAATCTGAGATTATGGGCTCCTAATCTTGAGACATTAGAGTTTTCTGGTTCTCCATATTTCTTTTTCTTGGAGATGAATGTCTCGTCTTTGAAAACCACAACACTTGATTTTAATGATTGTTTTGACCAGTTCATGGCTGATATGCATATAAGTCTTCTTCCAAGAATTCATCATGCAGAAAATGTTGTGTTCTCAAATTTTTGCACGTATAAGGTTTGTTTTTCTTTTTTTGTTTTTATTTAGTTCAAATTCATCTACTTAATTGTGCTATATGATTATTTTCTTGATTATGATTTAGGTTCTTGATGAAGAGATGAAGAATTTAGCATGGATTAATGCTAAGTTCTTGAAACTACGTACCAGATCTATAGGTGATATAATTGGTGTTCTTGAAATTTTCCCTAATCTTTCCAAGTTGGTTATTGAGAGACCGACCATTTCATCTAGATCTGTAAGATCTAAACTGTTTCATTTAATTTAAATGTAACAAGTCCATAGTATATATTCATATTGTTGTCTACATATAATTTAAATGCAGATGATTGGGTGTATATGTCATAATGGCAAGCACGAAGATGCCCCTATTCTAGAGTTTGATCCAAATGACCCTAAAACAGATTGTCACGAAATCTATCTGTTACAGCTAAGGAGAATTGAGATATTTTGGGAACTGCATGATAAGAGTATGTTTAGATTGATTAAAGCTCTTTTCAAGAATTCCAGCATGCTCGAAAAGATTGTGTTTCGAGTGAAGTGTGTTTTGTGTGTTGATCGAAGGGCTTCTGCTGTGGTGGCAAATATGCTTCGGAATCTGCCAAGATCATCTGCAAATGTTGAGATCAGAGTCTTGATTTAATCTTTGTTCTTAATTTCCCAAAAAATTGTCTTTAATTGGATTCTTGTTTTGAAGCATGCACGTTTGATTAAGATTATCTTGCACTTTTCGTCATTAATTCTTTTTAAAGCTTTAATTTAGTTGTCCATATTGAATAGGTTGATTGTAACATTGGTAGTTAAATTATCCAATTTTCTGAGGGTTTAATTTGTGAAGGACTAACTTTTGAATGGATTCAGAGAAAAAATTCTATTACATTAAATTAAAACTGATTTTAATTGCACTTGATCTTAAATATTTACTGCTTAATATATTAATCTTTTGATGTCAAATAAAACTTGATTGTATTATTCTCGATGAGCAGTAATGAATATATATTAATATAGAATAAAGAGATAATTCTAGATAAGTGTAATTCAGTTCAAATAAATTTGAATTAACTTAAATATCTTTAGATTGTTGAGATCGTATCTTCCATGTAAATTAATCTGTATTCTTGTTGTATACCAATTATAAATAGTGGAAATCAGTCACCTATATATGTTGTAAGACTATGTTTATTCACAACCCAACCCAACCTTCTAATAAAAAAATTATTTATCTTTTATCCACAAACACAACTTACAACCCAACTCAACCTTCAACTATTTAAGCGTTTATTAGTGACACCAACCCAACCTTTAAAATAATATTTTTTCTAATTATTTATTATTGAATATTACAAATAATAAATTTTAATTTTTTAAAAAATGTAAGAAATATATTGAAAATATTTGATATTCTAAATTGGATATTTACAATAAGAATTTTTTTACCATATACTTCAAATATGCTAAAAACACTATAATATGTGAAATTAAAATACAATATTTGAAAAATGAAATCGAAAAAAAAACTAATCAAACCACGATTTTTTAAATTAAGCTACTAACATAATAACTAAATTGAAATTAAAATTTTCGAAATACAAAATTGAAAAGAAATAAATCAATTTTCAAATAGATGTATGAAATACTAACTTACAAATATAAAATACAAATTTATAAATTTAATTATTATTTTTTCAAAATATATCAATATTGGACTCCATTTGTAAAGAAAAAATTAATATGAAATTTGATAATACTTTTATTATTTTTTAATAAAATTAAATTCGATAATCAATAAGTTAAACTATTTGTATAAAAGAGAACTCTCACCAATTATAAAATGACAAGTGCCAAAAATTGATTGGAAGTGGGTTGAAAGTGGAGGTTGTGACACCAAGGTCATGATTTTTCATGACTTTTCCAATTTTCTTTTTCTCCAATGTTATTTGTATTTTCCCTCTGATCCAACCATGGGTCACTGATAAACATAGTCTAATATCCTCATAAGTTTTACTATATGGTATCACCAGGTCTCATTCGTAAACCCTCACCTCTCTGTTAGTTTTCAACGTCATCATTCTACCACTTTTTTCTCTTTTCCAAATTCTTCTTCCAAACTCTTCTTTTTCTTATTCTACTTTTTCTCAAATAATGGCTACTGACACGATTCCACTCATGCAAAAACTCATATGAAACGGTCTCACGGATAGTTTCTATGAGACGGATCCTTATTATCCATGAATTGAATCTATATCCACAAACTTTCATATGAATTTCTAAGTGTGGGTTATTGGTTGACTCGTCTTACGAAAAAAGATCCGTGAGACGGTCTCACACAAGACTTACTCTTCCACTCGTCACCCTTCTTCATATGCTTACCATCAAGCTTACCTCTACAAATTACTACCTCCTTCCCGGCTAACTTTGTCTACGTTTGACCGGCACGGAGCCTAAGAAAAAACTGTTGACTTTGATGTGATGTGTTATTTTAATATTTTTGAGTGACAATTTTGTAATTAATGTGTGCTTTTTTAGTACAAAAGTTGTAAAATGAAAGAAATGGAGGGGTAAGGGAGTAAATTTTCCTTTGCCACTTTTGGACTAGCAAAATAAGATGAGACAAACAAAAATGGAAAGTAGGCAAAGTTAGCAGGGACGGAGGGAGTATCTATTATGGTGTAATCAAGTCACACCGATGCTAAAGTGTGACAACCTCCTCTCTTATGTTGACGGCACCATCGTCGTCCCTCCTGCTACCATCCAGAATGCTGCTAATCGGGACGCTCCAAATCTCGATTTTGTGGACTGGAACAACAAAAATGACTGTATGCTCAACCTTCTCCTCTCCTCTTTGACGAAGGAATCCATGGTCGAGGTCGTCGGCCTCACTAATGCACCTGACGTATGGCTCACCCTCGAGGCCGTTTTTAGCCATTCATCTCCATCCTGTGCGCACCATCCTCTTGATGAGTTGCAACTTTTTAAAAAGGGGACATCTAGCTACTGTACCATCTTCGTGATGAGTTGCAACTTTTAAAAAATGGGACATCTACTGTAGCAGAATATAGTCGAAATTTCAAGGCTATATGCGATCAACTCTCAGCCATAGGTCATGTCGTTCCTGATGTCAATAAGGATCATTGGTTTCTCCGAGGTCTTGAACCTCAATTTCGGGCATTCTCCGATGTCCGTATGATGCTCACTCCACAACCCAGCTTTAGTGATTTGGTACACCAAACTCGGAGTTATGAACTTAATGAACGTGTCATGTCCGCCACTAAGAACCAACCTCCACCTACTGCTTTCTATGCTGCTCGCGGTCATCCGATGAATCATGGTAGCAGTATACCCATCTCTGTTCGTGGTGTTAATCAGCCCAGTGGTGGTGGTTCAACTCCATTTGGTGGAGGTCGTGGAAATTTCTCCTCTGGTGGAAATTCTGGTCGTGGCTCATATGTTGGAAATCCCAAGTCAGGCAGGAAGAACTACACTCCCAAATGTCAGATTTGCCATGTTACAAATCATTGTCTGTCTCGCTATGTTCGTGGCAATTCATCATCGGCTGCACACATCGCCCAAGCTTTCGAAGCCCAGTGTAAACTTGAGCCCTCTCCACAATCCGATTGGTATGTTGATACGGGCGCCTCTGCCCACATGACGTCCTCAACTTCGTCCCTTGACAACTTTGAGCCCTACAATGGTAAAGGTCGTGTCATCATCGTCGATAACAGTGACACACTTTCTATCTCTCATTTGGGTTCCAGTTTTGTTAACAATAGATTACCACTATTAGATGTTTTAGTTGTGCCACAGATTACTAATTTTTTTTGTCTATAAGTAAACTAACGACTGAGTTACCTGCTGATGTCTTATTTACTAATCAGTCTTTTGCGATTCAGACAAGGGCCATAAGGGAGATTCTGGCACCAGGCAGATGTAAAAACGGTTTATATGTTTTGGAACATGGAACTCCAGTTTTGATTGCTGCCTTATCTACTACTGTTTTAAAGTCATCTTTTGAATTATGGCATTCGCGTCTAGGACATGTTTCTATTTCTGTTATCAAACTTTTGAGTCGTTTAGGTCACTAGGCTATTACTTTTATTTTGCCAAAACCTACAGTTTGTCCGTCTTGTCAGTTAGCAAAAAGTAAATGTTTGCCTTTCATTTGAATGAAAAAGGAGCTTTGGGTGTCTTGAACTTAATACATTGTGATTTGTGGGACCCTGCACCTATTGATTCAGTGGATGATTATCGTTACTACGCAGTCTTTGTAGATGATTATTCGCGTTTC
This sequence comes from Scutellaria baicalensis, assembly GCA_005771605.1. Classification (NCBI taxonomy): domain Eukaryota; kingdom Viridiplantae; phylum Streptophyta; class Magnoliopsida; order Lamiales; family Lamiaceae; genus Scutellaria; species Scutellaria baicalensis. The sequence goes on from VALJ01000012.1 coordinate 62,776, forward strand.
TCTTAGTTGTATCATATACATGCAAAATCTGATTTTTTCAATATCTTGCAACGTTTTCATACTCTTGTTTGCAATCAATTTGACAAATAACAAAATATTTCAAAGTGGTGGTGGCACGAAATTCACTAACATTCGAGTTCGTGAATTTTTTGCATCCAAAGGTGTTGGTCCCAAGTGGTGGTAGGCTTAGAGGGGGGTGAAGAATCATACTCAAACTTTTTTTTCCCAAAGAATGTTTAAATCACAGTAGGCAGATAACTAGAGAGCTTACTGCTTCAGAGGTTACTGCTTGAGCAGTTACCCTGTGAACTTAATTAAAAAGAGTTTGTATGCACATCGGAAAATATTTTAAAATGATTTTAACTGATGATACTTTTAACTTTATTTGATTTCATGGACTTTGAAATATGATGACTTAATATAAAAAAATTATAATTTTATTTGACGTTAAAAAAATGAATCATGTAATTAACTATAAAAGTAGTCTTCAAGTGGTAATGCAATTTTTACTGTTTGCAATAGAGAATGTATCGAGTAATTGTCTAGATAAGTTTTGAATTGAGGCATAATTGGTAAGTATTAGTTAGATAGTTTATTTTGTATAATTATTTTGATTTTTTCTTAATAATATACTTTTCATGTTTATACATGAGACGAGATAAAATTGCATGGAGTACTAAACATTTCCCCTCAGAGATTGAAAGTTTGGTTTAAAGAAAATTTTGTACAAAATGGATTTCAAGAAAATTGTCATGAGCAATTTTAACAAAGGATCTTATATAGTTGCTAAGTTGACAGTACATTATTATTTCTTTTTATGTTAGTTTTTTGGATGGTAAAAAATTTGATCTATTATCAAGATTGAAACAAGCAGAATTTGAAAATGATAAAAATATTGAAGTTTTATTTTTTAAGTATTATTTAATTTGTTAATCAATAATCTAGATTTATGTTCCAAATAAAAAATAGATTTAATTTTTTTCTTCTAAATATTAGGTGTCTACCACTTATAAGCTAGGCAAGAAAGGCGATGATATTGTGAAAGTGTTTGAGGCAAAAATCAAATGAATAGGAAACTGAAAGAAAGTTTCCGAGTTCTAGCAGTATGAAGAAATTGAAGATTGTTGTTAAGAATGAAAAAGATTGAGAATCCTATGAAACTGTATTCTAGATAGTGGTGCCTACTATTCTTTTTTCTATTTCATGGATATTTGATGTTTTTTTATAGTTGGTTTTTCGTTTGTTTTTCAACTTAAAAATCGTTATATGTGATAGGTTCAGAAAATGATTATCACCCCAAGTGTATCAATTTTTTTTAAAGCTACTTGATTTTGTTAATCACCCTTAATTTTAATTATGTATAATTTAATTCTAAAATTTTAAATTAAGTTTAGACATTATAATAAATTTCTATTGCCAATATACAAAGTTAATCTTCATTAATTATATATATAAAATATCTAGATCAATAATTTTATTGTATTAAATTTATATCTGATTTCTTTTTCAATTAATTCTAAATATTTATAATTGTATTTTAAAAATAAACTTGATCCCATGCATCGCACGGGTACAAAACTAGTTTACTTAAATGATCAAACACACCCCTTCACACAGGAAAGATGGATGAAGATCTTCATTAATTTCGTAAGGAGAGATGGGGATGAGCATGAGTAGGACCAAATTTAAGATCATGGGCTCACAATATGTGTGATAACCAGCCTTTTAGGCTTTAGATATTGAACCAAAATAATTAGACTCACCCCTTTATTTCATGATTTTGGTTCCAGACTTATCATTATGTATACATATATACATGCATTATAATTATTCTCAATTTCAGTGGGATGAAACAAAACTTAATTTAAAAAATTAGAATCTTTGAACTAAAGCTTAAGTTTATATGGGGTGCTGACAATTTGGCTTACAATGGACATGTAATTGGACCGGAGGAGGGTTTGTGATTTGGGTCGAAATTGGTGTTGTTGGACTAAAAACACTTCTCTAGTGGGTCAAGAGTTAAATAGACTTTGGTTTAAATTAATTAAGCTATCTATTATTTGAGTTCTTATTATAAATTGTATCAATGTATCCAACTCCATTAATTAATATTAAGTCATAATATATATTCACACTACACATATCTCAATTGTGGTATATATAATTAATTGATACCTTGGATTACTATTAAGTCGTAATTTATAATTAATTTTAGGATATCATATTATTGTATTGAAATATTTTATAGGTAACTCTATTGCCAAGACTTTTCCAATTTAAATCTATATTACCTTAAGATGAATCGAAACTCAATTTCTTGAATTATTAAAATTCTCACAAACTCTAATTAGAACTTAATTTATTTTGGGTGTTACAATATATAAATAATTAACCTTAAAATATATAATATAATACTAACTAATGGAAAATGTAATGATGTTAATTAACGCATATTTATAAATAATTAAAACTCTAAATATATTTTATCAATACCTTATTATAATATAAATTTTGATAATCGTACTTTAGTTGTACCAAATTGTTGAACTCGTCCTCTACATCTTCAATAACGTGTGCCAAATCCACTTAATTATATATCATCTTCATCAAAAGGTGGCTGAAGAACATGATCATAAAAGATGAAAACAACCTAAACTTTACAAATTTTGCAGCATTAATGCGGACGAGCAAGATTCAAAAGAGTTAAAATCAACCACATTATATAGCCATGATTCAAACTTTTCATTCATTTCAAACATTCAACAAGATGATTAGAGACAAGAAAAACAAGATCCTATGATCATATGGTAACAGATGATATGTCGTATGATGGGAGGCGTGGATGAAATCCCTCGTCCAAGAAATCGAACTCAAGAACTACAGACGGGGAAGATCTTGGCAAGTTGTGCAGCATATCTGCCACCACTGGCAAATCCTTTCGATCTGCTCTTGATATATATCCCCTCACTCGAAACACCATCTTCTCCAAATTGCGAGCATTTTTCAAAAGAGTTTGAATAAACCCGAATATATATCATTATCATGCAGAACCCAAGTAATATCAACTGTCTTTAGATGAAAAAGATTTGTTTCTGAGTTGTTATCTGCAGCGAAACCAGGGAGAAATGGCTCTCCACACACAAGATCATCAAGCGAAATCTGCAATAAAATTACAATCACATACATAAATTTGATCACAATGATGAACATGATAAACATGATCATGAGCATTGAGAAAAGAACAGTTTACTCACACATAAAGAACTGTTTGAATTTTTTATTCTATCCTTGCATTCAACAACCAAGCTGGAAAGATTAGGGAAAATCTCAACAAGACTAATCACATCAACCACATTATTTGCATATAGTGTTAAAGACTTACAAAATGCAAGACAGTGGGTACAGATGCAACCATGCCACTCTTCTTCATCTCTCGAAGAACCTACAAAATATAACCATTGTAATTCATTCTCATAACATAAACAGATGAATTTAAAAGATCAAAACTTTAAAACCAAACCTTAGTGCACCAATCAGACAACGTGATATTTTCAACATGATTGATTCTTTGAAGAACATCTACTAGAAATTCTTCAACATGTCGAGATTTGGAATTTGGAATATGAGGACCAAAGATGGGAAAAGGAATAAGAAATGTTACACTTTTTAAAGATGAGAGATCAATCAGCAAACACTTGCCATGAAAAGAACACCCAGAAATTTCCAATGATTCAAGATTAGGAGACCAAATTCTCAGCTTTTCTACATGATTATGGTCTGCAAAACAATAAACAAGACACTCGATCTTGAGGGCTTTCAAACTAGTCGATTCGATGTTCCAGTCCTCGCAGCAATTGGAAGAAACCAAGATCAAGACCTGTAAGAGAGGAGAGCCACGTAGGATTTGGCTGATCATGTCTGCGTTCAGAAAAACATATTGGAGGCTTAAACTCTTGAGGTGAGGCCACTGAATACCGCCATTGAATCTCAGATTGCAACGGATTAGGGTTAGGCTAGTGATGGATGAAGAAGAAGAGAGACTTTGTGGTGCAAAGAACGGGTCAGACATAAGAGAGTCCCAGTTGCGTCGATTGATACCTATAGAATCAAGATATAGTTCTTCCACTTGATTATTAATGGGAACAGTGAGCCAAGAATCCAGATCATAAGAAAATTCATAGGCATCAAGAAAAGGAAGAACGAGTTTGAATTTAAGAATCTTGGAGCCTTTCCACAACCTCAGAGCCCCATCAACGAAGTTTGGAATAGAAGATAAGGTGTCTTTTGATTCGGGGAAATTGAAATGAAGAGAGTGGAGAGTGGTCCAGAGATTGTGCCAGTGTTTGGACAGAATGGTTGTCCTAACAACATCTGTGATGGGCAAGAAGGAAAGAATGGAATGAGTTAAGGAAATCGGCAACTCACTGAGTCGATCCACTGATTCGGTGCTCTCCATGGTTTGAGTTGCAGAATGAACACAAACAGGTTTCACACTCTATATGATGATACTAAATATGAATTAAACGCTACCTTGGAGAACTGAATTACTGGGTTGGAAAGAAAATCAATTGATCATCAAGTTTATATACAACAAAGGGAAACAAATTCCAAGATAATTAATAAAGAGAGAGAGCACATACAAGAATATTGGGTGGGAACACAAACTAAACCAAGATATTGAAACTTTTGAACTTCCATGTTTTGTCATAAAGAATAAGGGTGTCTCTTCATCTTCTACTCTCTTGATGATCTTGGAGTTTGTTTAGTTTCTTGGTTAAATTAATATCAAATTGAAAGAAGCTTAAGTTATTTGAATCATTTTAATTGTGTGCTCTTTTGTTTAAGTTGTAGTAATAATAATTACAGTGCGTGTGAACCTTTTAAGATGGATGGATTAATTCATTGCCTCTAAAATGTGTTTTTTTTTTTAGTGAACTGCCTGACTAGCTCTTTAAATCTTTTAAATCTTCCATTATTAATTGCCATTCATGTTGTTAATTCAAATACACAAAAAGTAGAAATTCTACACAGAAACCTAGGACAAACTCAACAAAAGGATGACCATTATATATGATCAGATTGACGGATAAGATGATCAGTGTATTATCACAACAGATTATAAACTGAACTCAATACTTGCAGATTATTGTGAGGATCTTGGGAAAGACTCGAGATCGGCTTCCTTCAAGAATCGAAACGCCGTCCTTTCGAGCATTTTTCAAAACAGTTTCAATCAACCCAAACATATATTCATCAAAAGATAATTAATTTTCTGGGAAATTTGTCTCAGCTAGAGTTGTGCATCAAACACAATATGAGTGAGATATATGGCTCTTAGTGCTTTCGAAAACGAAACAAACAGCGCTTCTATAATTTGGTTCCTAGTTTTCACTGATGCCACCAATTAGGATCGATTTAATTGCAATATTTATCATTATATTCAAAGCAAATCAATCAATCATGTTATTGTTAAGTTTATAGGTTTCCGAACAATGCCCAATTACAAAGAAAGTAAAAGGCAAACAAAAAAACAGAAATTGATGTTGCATCTGGTGTTACATGACTGAAGAAATTGGTAATCCAAAATCCAAACGTGCACATTCAGTCCAACCACCCCTTAAACAATCAATAAATTGTATTAAAATATTACAATATTTAACAATTTGTTAAGGATAATAAAAAAGATTACAAAACGAACACAATTACAAAATAAATCAATACATAAAGCTAATAATGAGTGCACTTAAGACAAACATTGAACAAAACAAATGTTTTCGAGCAATAAAAATCAGATATATTATATACTTTCAAAAATATATGAAAATACCTAATGCAATAATTAAATCACATGTTAAGAACTATATATTAACAATTTTATGTTAAAAAATAAATGAAAAAATTTATTAAAGAAAACAATAAGACTCCGTTTGGATAGAGTGATTTCAAATCCTTTCAAGTTTGAGTGGATTTGAAATCCACCAAAATGACTCTAAAATTAGCTTAAAATGAAAACTATGGATTTTAAATTCACATTCAACCAAACACTATCAATGGATTTGCTTCAAAGGATTTCAAATCCCTCCTCAAATCCACATATTCAAATGGACATTAAGAAATATTATTTTAAGAATAAAGAAAAAACATCACACTTATGTAAAATTGTACTATCATATAACAACAAACACTAATTATAAAATAAAAAACGAGATAAATATTAAATAAAAGTAACACACGGGATCAAACCTAATTCAGTAATAATGATAAAGCAAACAGCAGTCATTATTTTTCCTCAAACGTTAAAATAATTAATAATTCGAAGTGAAATGATTATAACAAATTAACACTACTCAATATGACGTTACATCTTCCTAAAATTAAATACATATACAGTGGGAAAATCGAAGTTAATGGGCTTTAAAGACAAAATCTTGTTTGTTTAAATGAAAGTAGTAAATGAGACACTGCAGTCTTTAGTATTTAGTGTGGGCTTTACATATTACCAGTATAGATTTAGACCGTTGGTATCTTTTTCGTAAATGGCTAATTTTTCATTCATGGTTTTCTATATAAAATAACTATTATGATTGTAAGGAGAGAAATAATTAAAGAAGGTTTTGTTTACTACTACTAAGAGTTGTAAACTAAAAAAATAAAGGTAAGAACAAGAATTTATACATCTTTTTTATTATGTTTGAATGGTGGTTGTATTAAAAAAGAAAAAAAAAAAAAAGGATGGTTGAATTTAAAATTAGCCATCACGAATATATCAAAATAAATTTAATTAAAATCTTTATTGAAGCAAAACATATCAACTATCTATTTTTGCAAAACTAATGGATGATTGTTAAAGTATATTTCAATCAACTGATATAAAATAATTAAAGATGAAACAACGCTGCAACTTCAACGTACATATTGTGAAAAGAGAGTGTTTTTACATGATTTCAACACTCTGAAAATTAAACATATGTGAGGTGATCCCACTTAATATTGCCATTGAATTCGAGATTGCAGTAGATTGCCAATGAAAGTTTGTGTGTGTTCAAAACATGGATGATGATTCATCATCTTCCATCATTTAATCGGTTGATTGTAACGTTGGTATGTAAAGTATCCAATTTCCTGAGAGTTTGTGAAGGCCTAACTTATGAAGAGATTCAGAAGAAAATTTGTTCGCTAAATTAAAACTGAATTTATGTATAATCTTAAATTATTGCTTAATATTATTAACCTTTTGATGTCAACAAATTTAAATTGATTTTATTATTCTTAAAAGTGGACCACAAAGTACTGAAGATTGAAATATGGGTTAATTTCAATTTTGGTCTTGTATTTATCACATTTTCCATTTTTGGACAATTAAGTATATGTTTTTAAATTTTAGTTCTATATGTTTCTTCATTTTCCAATTTTAATCTTATTGTTCAATTTTGATCTTGTATGTTTCAATTTTTTCTAATTTCAGTCCAGTTTCGTTCAAAATTATCAAAATCGCCGATGTACGTAATATTTCCCGACGGTCATCCGATCAAAATTGGATTAAAATTGGAAAATTTTGAAACAGGACCAAAACTGAAATTTTTGAGTAAAATTGGAAAATTTTGAGATATAGGATCAAAATTGAGCAATATAATTTTTTATTAAAAAAAAAAGGAAAAAGATAAATACAAGTGTAAATTTGAGTACTAAAATTGAAATCAACCTTCAAGTAAATGGCATTACTCAACTCAAGGCCCAATATAGCTTATAAAAAGCCAGAATCTACCCAGAAATAATTGAATTTCACTCGGTTATGATTTTATATTCAAGTTATTTGTATTTAAAATTAAAAGGCCTAAAAATGAATTATTGGGATAGAAAGATAAATCAATTTCTTTACTTTACACAAAAAATAAACAAATTCCAAGATAAAGAGTTTAAGAGGATCGAGGCCTTATTCTTTAATTTGTGACATAGAAGTTCAAAAGTTCTATATATATATATACACACACACACTTGAATATTATATTATGAATTATTAATTCCACATTTTATTTGCATTATTTGATCCTTCATTAAGCAATGGACAAATGCATGTCAAAAACTTCTGTACTCCCATTATCATATTGGTCATTGCATATATAGTCATCATTTTATAGTTAAATCTTGATCTTATCATTCTGGCAAGTGCAACTCAAACGACCATGGATGATGATGATTCACCTTCTTCAGAAAGCAGGTCGACTCAGTGAGTTGCCCATCTCCTTAACTCATTCCATCCTTTCCTTCTTGCTCATCACATATGTTGTTCGGACAACCTATTTCTGTCCAAACACTGGCACAACCTCTGGACTTACCCATCTCATGGCCCAATAGCTTTATGGAATGTTCTTTGATTATTAAAGTAAATCTTGTTTTGAGGACTAATTACAATCAGTTAAAAATAAAGTAAAAGGAGCCCAAATAACCCATAATGGACCCGGCTGAATGCTTAAAAGGCCCAAAATGCCTAATAATGTCTTGATTCATTGACAGGTAACTGGGCCGCTATTATGTGGGCCTAGATAGCTGGATTGGGTCGTTGGTATGCCAGCCCAGATACCTAAATCATTAACTGGGATTGCTAATTATAAAAATTGCATTACCATCTCAGGGCCCAATAGCTTACACACAAAATAATTGAGTTCTCCCCATTTTGCCCTTCACCCATCTCAACACTCACTAGTATATTCATAATCAAAAAATTCATCTCAATCGTGTACTATACTATCCATCATACAATATTAATGCATACTATTTATATATAGGTGTACATAAATAGGACTCATTATATAACCTTGTAAATTAAGTATAATATCTTATTTATCTGTAATAATATTTTCAAGTTGCATATATTATTTATATAGCAGCAGTGTGTTAATCTGTGTTAACAATGGAATGTTTTTTGAATTTTTTTTTTCCACATGAAATAATTCTTCATATTTATAAAGATGATAGAGCTTTTTAAAAGCATTAATACATAATCTTATAAAATGAATCTAATTTGATCATGCATGATTGATTGTATATATTGGGTGCCTCGGGGCATGGATCCAACCCGACCCGGTCCGGCCCATTCAACCATATATTATTTTTTGTTTTTTTCCCCACTCAAATGCGTGCCCTAATAGATCCGGCGCTTCCATTCTCCTTCTTCACAGAATGCGCCAAATCCATTCTCCTTCTGCACAAATCGCCGCTGCTTCCATTCTCCATCTGGATCTCCTTCATTCTCCTTCTACTCTACTTCACATCTTCTTCTCTCCACTCTGCTTCCATTCTCCTTTTGCATTTTCCTGTAGCCCTAATGTTTTTTCAATACAGACGTTCTTCTTCATCTATCATCTCTCTCTTTCTCCTCTCTTTGCGTTCTCCCCTCCAAATCAGCGTGCTCCAATCACCATGGACTTAGTGGTGTTGTAGAAAGGGACTTCTGTGGCGAGAGGGTTGGCGGAGTGTATGTCGCGGTGCAGGTGATGCAGATGGCGACAGCGTCGGCCTTGCAGGTCACGGCGGCGGGCCTTCTCCCAGATTTATTCTTTTAAACAAATTAAAATTGTTTCTCCCTTCTTCTTGTAAACTTTCAGTTTTTAGTTTAGTTTGTTGATTACCAGTCTCTTCTTGTTTTCTCCTTCAAGATTAGAGTTTACATTGTATTGTTATTAATTAATTTTTGGTTGGATGACTCATGTTTTGGAGAGTTTATTGTGGTTTTATGGTCTTTTGGAGTTTTTTTCTTCTCTGTTAATTAGCAGATTACAGACTGCTTAACACCTCAATCATATGCATGTAATACCATAATATAAGTATACAATACCATAGAGGTAAAAATGTGATACCTTAAAGAGATTTATGCAATATCGTAAAGGTAAAAATGTAATACCTTAAATTTATTTATGTATGTAAGATTTTAACAATAAATATGTAGCATACATGTAATACCACAGAAGCTTACATGTTATACCTTAAAAGGTATTTATATAATACCTGGAAGAGACTTATGTAATACCTGAAATTTGAGTATCAAATATCTTCAATGTAAATATAAATATGTAATACCATATAGATAAAAATGTAATACTTGAAACATATTTATGTAATACCTGAAACATATTTTATGTAATACTTTGAGGATAAATACATAATACCTTAAATTATAAGCAGTAATACCTTAAAGGTGCATATGTAATACCTCAAAGTAAAATATGTAATACCTCAAAGGTGCATATGTATACCTTATGTTTTAAACTCAATACCTTAAAGATAAATGTGTAATACCTTAAGAGTATACACGTAATACCTTAAGAGTATGTGTATAATACCTATCACTGAATGGAATCTGGTGTGTGTGAGCGCACACCAGCATAGCTGCAGACGCGCGTGGGGGCGCGTGGGCGCGCGTGGAGATGGCCCACGCGCCGGGTAGGGTTGGGGGCAAGGAAAGATCCGTGCCCCGGGTGCACCCAAGTTTTAGTGTTACACTAATTAGCAAACAATATTTGGAGCACAAAAACTCTATCTCACGAATAGTTTTCTTAAGATGGATCCTTATTACCTATGAATTGAATTTATTTTCACAAATTCTTATTTGAATTATTAAGTATGGATTATGGTTTGATCCATTTTATATAAAAAGATTCGTGAGACTGTTACACATAAAGTTTAATAGATATCTTATGCAAATCTGTGAAGCCATTAGCACAGTTTATAAAGCAATTTTAATATGTTTATTATCTAACCAGTCAAGAAATCATCACCATAAACTAGACAACTAATCAAACATATTTTGTATATTACTTAATTTGCAATAAATTTCTTTTAATTCATTTAACATATTGAAGAGGGATCGGAGGAACATGAAAAAAAACTTTGAAAAACTTGACCAAGATTATCTCGATCACATGTTATAAGTACATTCAAGAGAGAAAGCCCACTCAACAAATTTCGTCTTATTAAATCAAAATTGACTTATAATTTGTAAGACGATATATCCTATATATCAACGTCTGAACAATATATGTCAAACCAAACTAAAGAATGAAGCAGCTTTTAGCATTAGAGCATAACTACTTAACACTACAAACCTTGATTTAATTCACTGGCATAAATGTTCATCACTAAGCTAATTTGATACTAAAAATTAACACAAAAATTTATATGAAACAGTCTTACGATAACTCTTATGAGACGATCCTACATATGTATATCAACAATATCTAACAATATTATATCTTAACCAAATTAAAGAATGAAGCAGCTTTTAGTAATAGAGCATAAATTCTTAACTCTTCAAACCTTAAGATACATAAATTGTCCATCACTAACTTATCCTGTAAATTAACCCCCACCCCCCCTTTTTTCCATATTCACGAACTAAATTAATGGCTTAATTAACCAACAAAAATCAGACAGATTAAAGGATCAAGAAAAGAAATTCTTTTAAAAAATTTCATCCTCACAAGAACCCTAATTAACTCAAAATCAAATCAAAAACTCCAAAAAAAGCATATAAATTTCTCAGCCCAATTCTTTTCCAGATTTATTAGTCATATACAAAGAATAAGTCTCCTCCATTTGATCTTCACCATTAGCAGCAAAACCCTTACTCTGATTACCTCTTTCGACTTCGATCTCTCTATATCTATCCAAGTACCTCTTCAATGGAGCTGCATAGTCATCAAAGCCCAGAGTCCCCATAGCCCAGCAGATGTCGTCCCCGTTCACCGTCTTCCGCCTCTCCTTCCGACACTTCTCCGACGCCTCTCCGGTGACGAACCCTATGAACTCCGACACACATTCTTGCATCGTCTCTTTGGCCTCTTTGGAGATCTTGGCATTGGGAGGAAGAATCTGCTTCATGATTCTTCCCACGTTGGCTATGGGGAGCAGCCTCTCAGCTTGCTCGCCAGCCCTCGTCTCGTTCGAAGACGAGGGCTCCGAATTATCCACCATGTTCAGGCTGAATATGGGCTTCGACGAGCCGAGGTTGTTGTTCGAGCTGGTAGACATGATGAAATATAATGTTTATGTTTCTGTCTAGTTCTTGGTCAAACTACTATTATATGTGTGTGTGTGTATAATTAGGTGTATAAATGTGTGTGTATTGTATATGTTGGTTTTTATATGTGTGTATGTGTATATGTATAATCCATGTCATTTTTCATGTGTCTTTATTTTTAACTTTTGGAATGTGTGATGATACTTTACCAGCACCATAAAATATACATGGAGTTCTTAAACTAGTTTAGTTTATTAAATTACATTCATTATATTTAACTTGGATCGACTTTGGCATATGTAGTATGTTTAGTTTAATTTACTTGTGTTACAGCCAATTTTATTAGGGCTAAAATCATTTTCTTCTTATGACTATGGTGTTATGCTCGCTCTTATAAGTATCCAGATTTTCAATTTTAGTCCTACAATTTGGGAATCTGTTTGACCACTGTACGCTTTTTTGATTGAAAAAATCAAAATTTCCCATAAATTTTCAAATTAGGGCTTTACGATGATCTAGAAGCATCGTAGCAATCAATCATTAAGAATTTGACACATGTCACCACATCATTATAAGGTCATCGGAAAGTGTCAATTGAGTAAAATTGAACTGAAATAAGACAAATTCTTAAATTTGTGGGACTAAAATATTGCAAACTAGTGTAGAATCCGTGAAATACACTGGATTACAAAAATTAAATTAAATTTAGTAATTTTAGAAAGAAAATTAATTATTAATTATATAAGAAAATATAATAATGTTGCATTAGTTTTCTAACTATAATTCTAAAAGAATATGATTATTTTTTCCTCTATTATTTAGAAAAATTAAATACTTTTGTATCCATTATTCAAACCATCAAAATTTATTTTCATGAAATGATACAAGAATTAAAGTCAAATATTTTCAAATAAATTTCATATATTATTTTAAAACACATATTCGAAAAAAACTATATAATTTTAATAACTAATTAGTTTGAAACGTTTGAATAATTTGTTTTCAATCAACCTACATTTATTTTATTTTTTCTACATTTATTTTATTTTTTCATAATTTATTGATTTATATTTTATTCTAAACTTTTTAAATTAATAAAATTTCAAATTTATAAATCATTTTACTAGTATATGTTACTTTAACAAATTTAGTTAATTTTTTTTATTATTTAATAATGTATATTATCAATATTAATTTTTTAGCATTTAATAGCAACATTAATTAGGTTTTAAATAGAATTAATTTGTTAAAAGAAAAATTAAAATGAGAAAATTTGTGGGATTGACAAATGTCCTTTATGGTTATGCCTTTAGTGTGTGTGTATATATATATATATATATATAAAGATTCGTATAATAATTAATTATAAGGAATGAGTTTTATGTGAGATCGTCTCACAAATCATTTTACGTGAGAATGGTCAACCACATCTCACACTTCACTATTCAAAATAAATTAGTGAAAATGAGTTTAATTCATGGGTAAAAAAATTAGTGAAACAATCTCACATAAATTTTTGCGAATTATGGGATGAAAAAACTATAATTATGGATAGAAAATTCAGTTAAACTCGTTAGCTTTTAACACTCCATCTAAATCTTTCGATCCAAACACAATCTTAGTTAATCCAATTAAGGGCTAAATTCTTGGATATTCTGCAATGGAAGCTGACATGGGGGTTATTGTAAGATGAGCCAACAGAAGAGTGTACCATTTTATTGCTATCTTCTTTAATATTGGATCTTTATGATTCGATCTCCAATGGATTTTGCTGGATATACAGGCCAACTCCCACTATCTAAAAGTGGGACATTAATCTTAAATCCACAATTTTAGATTAAGATTTTCCTAATTTCTGCAACTTTACTTTTAATTACAACATCAGCATGCATGATTTCTTTGTCCAAGTGCTAACTGCCATAATTTGACCAGTCTATAACTTATGATAGCAAATTTTAAGAGATATATCAAGGAATTTTAATTTTGAACTGTATTCTTTATTGCTTATTTAGAAAGAATTGGTTTAGTGCTTTTTGGCAGAATAATTATCTATTCCATATTCACAAGTTAATTTATCATTTGCAATAGCTAGCAACATATAAAATAATTAAGCACATATGTTGCTATTAATTATAGAAAGTACAGTAAAAATGTCAACTAAAATGAGTAACACCAAGTAATATTAATGGAGCTGATTTTGAACTATACTTTTCTTTGAGGAATTATGCATATAATTATATATATACATATTGTATTTATATATATATGTACGTAAAAGTTTACTGTGTAAGTCAATATATGATTGCATATTTTTACAATTATGGATTTTGTTGATGCAGTCAATATATATCACTATTAGCCAAAAAAATTGTTTATTGGCGTTAACCAATTGTAATTTTCTGATCAAATTAATCCCACTTGCTATTTTTGATATAATTATTTCATCTTTAAGATCCTAGAAAATGGGTTTTGACTGTTTGTCCTCACCAACAACTTTTTCACATACATTAAGATAAAGTGTTACCAGTTTGTGACTTAGGCATGCTTTCACAACAATATATACACACACATATATATAATTATTAATTATGATGTTGGTGGTTGTATTGAGTTTGATTTATTAAGGTATTGAGTTTTATTCTACTTTTTATTTATTTATTAAATATGTGGTTCAATTTCATGATCTTGATCATGTAACAGTTTTGATATGTGAAATCCGTCTGATGATCAAAATAGTTACAGGTAACTGAAATAAAAATATTGACGTCGTTATCTCATTCGGGTCTTGATAATTATATGAAAATAACATAAATCATTAAACATATTTCTCAATCAATTTAGATGGCATCCAAATTATGATGATGGATATTCTTTCTAACCAATGGTGATGATGATGGAGTCCATTATTCTATATAGTTATGTATTTGGTAGTTTGGAAGAGGACAAGTGATGAAATAAAAAAACATTAGTTTCAATTTAATGAATGGATTTGCATGTTCCAAGGTTGTAGGACAGATCAATGTGATTGGCTTAAGGATTTTGGATATGTTCAACCAAACCAGATCAAAAGAAAAGACATACTTATGTTTCTCAAGTGTCTCTAAAGTCTACATTATTTCAAGAATCATGAACAACCTCATGACAGATGTCATGTTCACAATAAACAAAGATCAGTTCCTCTTTGTGGGAAAATTTCTGTTTTGGTCCCCCAACTTTGTGGTTTTTATGTTTGGGTCCCCCAAGTTAGATTAATGTCAATTCTAGTTGCGTAACTATGAAAAATTATTGGATCTGAGGACGAATTGACCCGAAATCAAATTTTGTTGGATTGATCTTTAACTTTGAGGGTTTTCAGTAAAAGATAGAGATATACTTTGAGGTGCATGGTTTGGCTTTTCGATCACCTGAAAATTATCTTAAATGACTAAAAATTTACGGAATCATAATTATAGATTTCAATCATTTTCTCTTGAAATTTATGAATTTAAATTCATACCAAACATAAATTGTAATTTGAAGTCAAATATTTGTCCTATAATCTCATAATCTTGAAGTTATGAGACTAAAATTATCACTACCAAGATTAATGAGATTGAAAAGTCAACTTCCCCAAAATAACGAAACCAAAAACTGAAACCTTACTGTTAGAGATTCCTTTTTTGTCTGATTGATCACAATATTTTGTTTAAAAAATAAAAGACAGAAAATTAGAGAGTTTAAATTTCAAGATTTGAAAAAGACAAGAAAGCCTTGAAGTGGAAATAAATATTTATAATAAATAGAAGGCAATAGTTGAGAGTCACAAGAATATTCTGGGGTCCCACGTTCCCTAATTTCTGAATATTCCATAATTTCCCTTCTTTCATAGTACTATTAATTGTTTTTTAGATTAAAAAATTCAATTGTGGAATTGTTCAACTAGGGTTTGACCAACCACTATTAAGTATACTTTAACATAAACAAGTAATCTTAGTATACCAATACCCTTCTTGGCACGTGGCGACCTTTATTGTGCATAGTGATATCATACCCTCATGTTTTTCAATAATAATGAACAGTGTTAAAATATTCAGGACATGTAGATCTTAATATGTTTATTAATAATGTCATCGAAATTAATAGATTGTCTCAACTTAACACGTCAGCGATTGAGACATATTAATTTGTCAACAGTATAGGTAGGATAACAACACTATAATTACATAATATATAGAGGAAATGGGCCCAAATACCCATTTTTATATAAAATGTGATTATTTTACCCATCAATATAGTAAAATGTATCCATATACCCAATTATATAACAAAATGTATCCAAATACCCACTTTTCAATTTTACTGACATTTTACTGAAATTCAATGATTGATAAGTTTTTATTTTACTTTTCTATAATCAATGATTGATAAGTTTTTATTTTTTACTTTTCTTTCGTTTTATTTATTTACATTTTACAGGATTTTATTTCACATTAAATTTTGCTTTTGATTTCACATTTTATTTTGGTTTTTATTTTTCAACATTCATTAAATTTTGATCTATTACTCATCTAACTCCATAAATGTCACCACCTACTCTATTTTTACTGCTTTAAATTCACATTTCACATTCAACATTCATTTCACACAAAATTTATATCAACTTCTTAATAGCTTTTCCGATAGAAATTTTTTCAGAAATCTTCAAGGATAATCAAGTAAGTCTTTTATTTTAGGGTTTATGGTTTGAATTGTTAAAAATATCTTTTATTTTACTGAGTTCATGTTTTTCTTTTGTTTATATTATAATTAGTATTTTATTTCCTTTAGTTCATGTTTTTGTTTTTGTTCATGATTTATGTTAGAAAATATATTTTTTGTATTTTAGAAATATATTGTTTTAATTGTTTGTATGTTAGAAATATATTTTGGTTTAGGAAATTTAGAATTTCACATAAGCTTTCGTGAAACCCTAAAAAATATAGGGTTTACCGAAAGGTTTGTACGTTGCACGAGAGCTTGAAAGCATACGGGAAACCCTAAAAAATTAGGGTTTCCCGAAAACTTTAGGAAGTTGTCCCGGAACTCATATCACTGGTCTCATCAATGATGTCCCGGAACCAAGATGGCCCGACTGGCATGCCCACACCAACGTTGCGCCTTTCAATAACCCGACAGAATATTAAGTATTAAACAATAATAATTAAATAACATATGACTGCAGAAATTCATGAATGCTTACCCCGTAACCTTATCGTCTTCACCTTCGGAGTACGCCTTCAAGTCTGAGAATTTTAGTCATGTTCTTCTAGTCAGCTCGATTGCCAAAAACGGGCTACGTACAGCTCTAGATGGCTCTCTCCGGCGAACTGCAGCTCCAACAGGGCCTGTCTCTGGGATGACAGGAGGTGCGTATGCAGGTCTGCTCACCCCTGACACCGACGGAAGGTCGATCGGAACGGCTGAAGGTTCCGTCGAACCAGGTGGAACAGCTCTATCAGTGTGGACTGGTGTCTGGTAAGCAGCTGCATCAGGTGCCGCCCACTGGTGTCCGGTCGAATACCCCATCGTCACCCACCACGTCGTCAGCTGATCCTGGATCATACCCGGAATCTGTGTCTGCAGACGCTGGAACTCATTCGCGACATACTCGCGAAGAGCTTGATCGCGTCGATCGTTATCCTCCTGCAGCCATCCTGTTAACCGGGTGAACAGATCGTCGTCCACCCGTGAACTCTGTGCATGGGCTGCGCCCTGGGACTCGTATCCTTCATCTGGGCACCTCTGAGCAACAGGGGAGGCTGGAATGGGCACCTCATCGTCCTCATCATCCATAATTGGTCGCTCATACTGCACATGTGCATGGGTGCCCACCCTCGAACGGCCTGCCCGAACACCAGCTGTCGGAGCTCGGCCACTTCGGACCGCACGTCGTCTCGATGGACCAGCATCATCAGTCTGTGCTGTAGACCGGGCGACCCGTAAAGGACGATGGCCTTTCTTTTGCTGGATGACCTGGACTCCAGAAAATATGTCGTCATCAATGTCACTCCAGTACCTCTGCGCCCTTTCTTCTGGGGTGGGCTCCAGCCGCTCAAAACACTCCATGCCCTAGTGAGATTATTTAAAACACAAACACATGTGAGTAGCAATAATAAATTAAAATAAAAAGTCTATTTCATTGTAATTGTGTAAACTACCTCGTCGTCCAGAATGTGAAAAACATCGACCTCTGTCCTCTTCAATCCCCACTTCAAACACCTAGGCATATATACTGTCGTGTCCAATGTGCGACCGGCGTATCTGGCCGTCAACGGTATCGCCTCGAATGCCCATAACTAGAACAGACAAATAGATAGATATTTTAGTTAGCAAACTACGTTAGAAATTCAGCCGACTTTCAAATAATTCATCATACAAAATAGAAAATACGTACTATCAGGGCTGTTGAGAACCCATAGAAGTGGATCTTTGGCACGGATGCCCGAACTGGTAGCTCCTTCGGTAAATAATCGATGTAGTATAGGAGGGTGAGAAAACTCATCTTCCCCCACGGGAAGCTCTCCCAAAGATCGTCATGCTCGACCAGGTCCCAAACCCACAAATCAGGGAAAGTCTTCAAATGGTCCAACCCGAGCAACATCAAGTATAAAATCAAGATCTTGGCAATCTTGATAGAGTCCTGCGCGCTGTCACTAAACTCGCCGCTTCTGAATCGATCAAGCAGCTGAGAAACCGTGACCCAAGCAGAATCAGCGTGGACTCTATAGTACACCGCCCCCTCTACTGGCGTGTGATCCCCTGATGTCGGGTCGAAAGTTGAGTCACCGAACTTTAGACCGGTGACAAGGGCAAACTCCATCTTCCCAAACCGACAAATGTGTCGGTCTTGCCCTATAGCAAACCATCTCTCATCCTTAGGGATTGTCTGCTCATTACTAATCTCACGAGACATGAGAACGTGTAGAAACGACTTGCATGACTCCTTAGTGGTCTTCCAAACAAGAAAATGCCCAAATGAACTGGCCAGGAAAGTACGCTCGCACCGCCGGCCTATCCCTCGTAATTGTGTCCTGATATCATCGAGGACGCTCAGACGTACATATCCATTAATGTACGTCATAGTCGTCTGAAAAGACGGACGAACCCACTCCCAATCAAACTATACATGTACAAACACCAAAACATCGAAATATTAAATAAATAAATACAAATCTAAATATAAACCAATCAAAAATTTACATACATTAAAATAATGAGTTTAAAAACTAAATTTAAATATTAACCACTCCCTAATTAATTCATGATTCCTTGCGGTTAAAAATTCAAAAAATTAGGGATTGGTTAGTTAATTGTTATTTGGTTAATATTTAGAAATGTTTAAAAACTAAGTCTAAAATATTAACCAATATCTTTAAAATTCCAAATTTTTAAAATTTTTTACATAATTTTTAGAATAATTTACATAAATATAGTGTTTCCCAAAACCTTGAAACTTTCGGAAAACCCTAAAAATATAGGGTTTCCCGCTAGCTTTCAGAAAGCTTTCGAAAAACCCTAAAAATATAGGGTTTCCCGAAAGCTTTCAGAAAGCTATCGGGAAACCCTATATTTTTAAGGTTTCCCGATAGCTTTCAGAAAGGTTTCGGGAAACCCTAAAAATATAGGGTTTCCCGATAACTTTCACAAAGGTTTCGGGAAACCCTATATTTTTAGGGTTTCCCGATAGCTTTCTGAAAGCGATCGGGAAACCCTAAAAATATAGGGTTTGCCGATCGCTTTCAGAAAGGTTTTGGGAAACCCTATATTTTTAGGGTTTCCCGATAGCTTTCTGAAAGCTTTCGGGAAACCCTAAAAATATAGGGTTTCTCGATCGCTTTCAGAAAGGTTTCGGGAAACCCTGAAAATATAGGGTTTCCCGATAGCATTCTGAAAGCTATCGGGAAACCCTATATTTTTAGGGTTTCCCGAAAGCTTCCATGTTTCGGGAAACCCTATAAATATAGGGTTTCCTGAAACCTTTCTAAATTTTTCAGGGTTTCCCGAGAGCTTCTGTAAATTTCCTAAATTCACAAAATGAAACCTAAATTCCTAATCCAAAATATATTTCAACATACAAATAAATCATAAACTACAACATAAACATAAACAAAAGTAAAACATGAACTCAAAAAAATGAATTACTAACCGGTTCGGCCATTAGAGGAAGTATGCAAGTATTCCTTTCCCGAAAGCAACTCTTCCTTTCCCGAATGAACTGTTCCTTTCACGAGAGACGAGAGACGAGAGAGTTTTGGTAATTTTTTTTGTTTGGCTCTGTAATTTTTTTCCTTTGTTACTGCGAAAAAGAAAAAGAGAGGAGGAAGAAAGAGGGGTGAAAGAGAAGGGTAAAAGAGAAAGAGAGAGAAAAAGAGAATCCGTGTTTTACTTTTAAAATTTAATTTCAGTTTTTTTTTTTACACGTGGCCCCAAAATTACACGTGGCGGTTTGGGGCGGGTGGGGTGGGTGGACAGTTATAATTTGCATTAAATGCCAAAAGTTTTGCAGTGTAATTGATGGAAAATGGGTATTTGGTGATATTAAGTTATAAATTTGGGTATTTGGTGATATTATTTTATATCAGTGGGTAAAATAAATAATTTTTATGTTAACATGGGTATTTCATGCCGCTGACCCTAATATATATATATATATATATAAAAGGTTGTGTGTAAGAAATATTATATCTATGTTTGGTTGATTTTATCCCACTTAGTAGCCATGTTCTTCTTTTTTCCATATATATTTATGTAAGTATATAATATCATATCGAAGTTATTTATAATTGGCTACTTTTTGCACTATGATATGATTGCATTAGTGTGAAAAAATGATTATTGGTATTTAATGGATTATTGAATAACAACTCTTGAAGAATTAGAAAGAATAAGTTTCCACTCTTAGCCAAAATATTCCTAAGACAAATTGTGGCTCATACAATAAGTGGGAATCAAAGAGTACAAAAGAATTTAAGTCATTTCTCTTCTAATAACAATTTATTTTAAAACAAAAAACACCACATCAATGGTAACTTAGAAATCAAATCACCAAACATTAACATTTCCTATAAAGAATATCTATTTTTAACTTTTAATGATTCAAATTGCATGAGATATAATGTTTTTTTAAGATTTAAAATTATCTATGTTCTCTTTTGTATAGGATTAAGATTTTTTCAGCTTTTGTCTCAACCCATTATGAATTGATATATATATTGATGATGATGGGTTATTCATTATTTTCATAGGCCCATTAATCAGATTGGACAACCCCGATTGCTTTTAATGGGCTATATGTGTTCTGGGTTTGGGCCTGGCCCATACCTCTACTCTTCTTTTGGATGTTCTTTGTGAATGAAAATGGGCTAAAGAAAACCAAAATATGTGCTTGCTTTCACTTTAAGATCAAGAACTATTAAGCTGATAACATTAAAAGGTAATTCTATACAAGGTTAAAAAAATTCTCAATATAGACATTACGGAAATAAAATTCCACTTTTACTCTTAAACATCATAAATGATAGTATTCAATCAAGTTTCATCTATGCTAATGAAAAAAAAAGTTACTGGAAATGGATATACATTATTTAATATTTACGATTCAATTAAATTTATTTTGTTTGATAAAGATGATTCTTCAATGTTATATTTACAAGATTTATGATTTTTTTTATCGAAGAAACTGTTTCTCTGATATACAGATCCGACTTTTGTATGGATCTTATCAAACATTTAAATGTAAAGTTTATCTTGGAAAGATTTATTCAAAAGAAGTATAGTAAGAGTACAAAATCTATTAACTTCTGATATATTTAAAACTTATTCAAACATTCCATCCAACAAAACATATGCAATTCGATTCGCGTATGAATGAAAAAAGGGGTAATGACTACTTTTAATACATTTGTTAAATTTGGGCAAAAAATACCCTCCACTGTCTCTAAAGGACAAGTATAACATTTTTGTTAGGTAAATTAGCTCCGCTAACACTTCCTACATAAATATTTGTCCAATTAGTCTTTCACCTAATTCTAAATAAATATTAAATAAAATAAATCAAATGAAATTCGTTGTACCAATAATCATGTACCACGCTTGTATCACATCCCAAAACGCGTTATATGAATTCTGAAAGAAAAACGATTTAAAATTATAATATATTTCTAGTATCAAAACTACATAATTTTGGAATGTGGGCTATTTTACTAAGAATTTACAAATATGATCTTCTTAAATAATAATTTATGTTGATTAGACTATTTAAATAAAAAGTCTTTGTTATAATTTGGCCCAAAAATACTAACTTTAAAGTCAAAGTGTGTCATGATTTGACAATGTCTACCCCACATGTTCCCTATTTCCAAACTTTTAGTGTAGGGACTTTTCTTTTGGCAGTTTTTAAGTATATATATACTATGGAAAAATTAAGAAAATTAAATATATAAATAAAGAAAAATTAAGAAAGTTGAAAAAAAAACAGCACACTGCGCCCTATAGAATTTAAACTGAGGATCACATTGAGAAAAATAAGCTAAAGTTTCACTAGAACAAACAAGATAAGTACAATAGTTTTTGTGTAATACCTAAAAATAGGGTTAAACAAAAACTATACTAGGAGTTTTCATGTAACAGTATGTTTTAGGTGTTACACGAAAATTATTGTACTTATCTTATTTGTCCCAGTGGAACTTTAATTTATTTTGCTTATTATGATCCAGGGTTCAAATCTTTATAGGCCGCAGTGTACTATTTTTTTTTCAACTTTTTTAATTTAATAATTCAGGGTTCGAATCCTATAGGCCGCAATGTGCTCTTTTTTTATTTGCTCATTGTGATCCAGGGTTCGAATCTTATAGGCAGCAGTGTGCTGTTTTTTTTTTCAAACTTTCTTAATTTAATGATTCAGGGTTCGAATCCTATAGGCCGCAGTGTGCTGTTTTTTTTTTTCAACTTTTTTTATTTTTTAAAGTATATATAATTAAAAACTGTTAAAAGGGTCGTCAAAACTGATAAGATTCTCTCATATAAAGTTAAAAGATGTGACATATCACCTTAAACTAGTCAAAGTGGGTATTTTTGGGCAAAATTATAGTGAATGTTTTATATTTGTCCACCTATTTTAATTGAGGTTATATTTGTCCCATAATTTAGTCTATAGGTTAGAAACGACCTATGTCCCACGAAAAAACCCCAAATAAATGTGCATTTTATAAGGGATTAGTGCAGAAATGTGCAGCCAAAAAAAAAACAAATAAATGTGCACTTTTTAAGGGATTAGTGCAGAAATGTGCAGCAAAACATTCATAGTTGGGAGGATTAGTATTAAAATGATAAAGTTCATAGTTGGGAGGATTAGTATAGAAATGATAAAGTGCAAATCATAATGTTTAGGAAGTACATTAAGGGTGAACAAAAATGTTTGATGGGATATTTTCATTTTTCAATCATGAATTAATGAACAAAAGTGTTTGATGGGATATTTTAATTATTCAATCATGAATTAATGTCATTCTTATGAAACATAATGTTTATCGATTTGCGAAAGAATGAAAAGAAAAAAACAAATAAATGTGCATTTTGTAGTGTAGAAATGTGCATAAAAATGAGGATTAGTATAACATTCATAATTGAGAGAAATTAGTATTGAAATGATAAAATGCAAATCATGTGATGTTAACGACGTAATTAAGAGTGAATAAAAATGTTTGAGGAGATATTTTTATTCAAAAAGGGTGTTGTGTACCAGGTGCACGGATCTGGATTGGTGCAACTGGGGCGACTTGTGACCCGACCCGGATCTGTACACTTGGGTTTTCCTTTTTTTTTTCTTCAGGTTGTTACATTTATGTTGTAAGGATGTGACCTTTACGTTATATAAGTGTAACATTTATATATAAATGTTATGACATTTATGTTCAGTAACTTTGGAAAAAATAAAGATTTTCAAGTTTTTTCGCTTCAAATTGAGACCTTTATGTTGTCTTATTGTGACCTTTATGTACAATTCTTGTGACTTTTATGTACAAATATTATGACCATTATGATCCATAACTTTGACAAAAAATGGAAATTTTCAAAATTCAGAGCATTTTTAGGATAAATATAGGTGCAACTAATATTACATAAAGATAAATATGTACAAATTTTACTAAAATTCTTCCTTTTTTTTCCTAAGTTAGAGTATATAAAGGTCATTACATTTATACATAAAAGTCACACATATAACATAAAGGTAACAGCCTGGAGCGAAAAAAAAATTCAAAAAAAACAAAACAAAGAAGTGTGCGGATCCGGGTTGATCCGGATCCGACCCGAATTGTATGTGCACCAGTTGCATAGAAGACTAACTCATTTTTATTTTTCAATCATGAATTAACATAATGTTTATCGTTAGATAAAAATATTTAAATCTTCAAATTCTTAACAAAAACATGGAATTTTATAATAGTATGAGATAGTTAATCTCATGAAAATATCTACTCATATTTTTTTTGTTGCTACAAATCTTTTAACCTCACGAAAATATCACGAAACATCAACTCATCTCTCTTTTGTTTCTACTAATCTTTTAATATCATCAAAATAGTTCTTACAAATCTTTTAACTTCACGAAAACATCAATTTACAAAAAAAATTATTCCTATAAATCTTTTAATCTCATATAAATATCTTGGAATTTCAAACATCAACTCACAATTATTCCTATA
>VALJ01000012.1:94725-285642 GCA_005771605.1 Scutellaria baicalensis
AATTTGTGGACTTCAGGTTGCGATCTGTCAAAAAATAAAGTTTAAGTTGCAAAGTGCAAAAATATGAAAAATATATTTAACCTTATAAGAAAGTAGGGGACAAAAGTCCAAATATATGAAAGTATGAAGGGCAAAAGTCAGGAGAAAGAAAGCACAAGGGGCAAAAAGAAAACAAGTATATGGGATAAATAAGTAATAGAGATGAATTTGAGGGACTTAAATGCAACTTTTCTGAGAATTATATATATAGTGCAATTTTTGAGGTCATTGATAAAACTCAAATTATCCACTCTTCTTTCTTCCAAAATCTGTTCTTGTTTCTCAATCTTCATTTCTTAGAGCGAAGCTCAAAATCTTGTCTTCAATGGCATTTTCAGCTGTATTTTCTGGGACCATTATGCAGTTCAAACCACTCTCCTCATCACGCCCTCAATCCAATTCAAGTAAACAACGTGTCTCTACAAAAATCCAGAAAGCCCGGAAGCTAAAACCCCGGATTTATCCGCCGCCGGCGCCGCCGCTCTCCCCAGTCGTGGAAGGTGGCGAAGCCACCTCTTACACCCGCTTGCCTCCTAAAGATGACTTTGATTTGGATACCTTAGCTTCGCAGTCAGTTTGTGAGGTAATCAAGCTTGCTGATTCTAAGCCCGCAGTTACTAAGACCAAGAAATTCGATCACAACAGTGGAGAAAAATATGGGTTTGTTTCAAGAAGTGGTTCAGTGAGGAAAAGTTAGGTCTTGATGATGAGGTGGATGAGGATTTTGGTGATGAGGAGGAGGAGTGGCAAGAAAATGGGGTCTAATTATGGAAGATTTGAGCTCTTTGAAGTGGGTTCAGATGATGAGTTTGATGAGGACGACGATTTCGATGATGAAGATGATTCAATGGCGTTTGATGAAGGAGATGAAGAAGAATGGAGTTAAGGAGAAAGAGAAAGGGGTGCCAGCAGTGATGAGATGTTTTGATCGTGCTAAAATATTTGTAAAAGCTGGGGATGGTGGCAATGGAGTGGTGGCTTTTAGGAGAGAGAAGTTTGTGCCATTAGGGGGGCCATCAGGGGGGGATGGTGGGAGGGGGGGCAATGTGTATATGGAGGTTGATGTGGCCATGAATTCGTTGTTGCCATTCAGGAACAGTATTCATTTTCGGGCGGGGAGGGGCACGCACGGGCAGGGGTCGCAGAGGCACGGGGCGAAGGGTGAGAGTGTGGTGATTAAGGTGCCACCTGGAACTGTTGTGAGGGAGGCTGATGGAGATGTGCTTCTTGAGCTTTTGCGTCCCGGGCAGCGGGCTTTGTTGCTGCCCGGAGGGAGAGGTGGAAGGGGCAATGCAGCGTTTAAATCGGGGACTAATAAGGTGCCCCGGATTGCTGAGAATGGGGAAGAAGGGCTTGAGATGTATGTTTATATGCTTGCCTATTGTTCTGTCTGAATTTATATATTGTTCTTATACATCTGTATGCTTTGTGATAGAAGGTGCAGTGCTTGCTTCAGTTTAACAGTTGATCATGTTGATATGCTTGTTTTCTATGCAGTTAAGAGTTATGAAATTATCAACTTAGACTATTGTCAAAATGTGTAACTTAGACTAAGCTTCACATAGAGATTCGAGGCCATTCTTATATTGTCTCAAAAAACATCGTTTGTGGCTAAATATAGCTGTCTGAGTTCTCATAGTTTGAGTATCTTAAATAGAATCCTTTTGCATCATCTTTGAAATGAGTTCTTGGTTTTGAGTTTTATGTTAGAGAGCCGTGGCTACTCTGTGTCCTCAGAGACATAGCATTATACGAATGGAAAACAAATATTGTAACATCTTAATAAACTCTATCATTGGCCTAATTTCTGCCTATTATATCTATCTTGATAAATCTTTTTATGACAAGGTGGCTAGAATTGGAGCTGAAATTGGTGGCAGATGTTGGGATCATCGGAGTCCCAAACGCTGGGAAAAGCACATTGCTTAGTGTTGTCAGTGCTGCTCAGCCGACCATAGCAAACTATCCTTTCACAACATTGCTTCCAATCTTGGTGTTGTTTCATTCGATTACGATGCTACAATGGTTGTTGCTGATTTGCCAGGACTTCTTGAAGGAGCTCACCAAGGTTTTGGTTTAGGGCATGAATTTCTTCGCCACACTGAGAGATGTTCTGTTCTGGTACAGTCTATTCAACTGCTATTGTTCTTATTATCTCATATTCTTAGAAAAATATACGCAACTTTATTTTTTTAAATAAGAAATATATCTGACTTGGAGGATTAGGTGCATATAGTTGATGGCTCGTCGGAGCAGCCTGAGTATGAGTTTGATGCTGTTCGTCTTGAGCTGGAGATGTTTAATCCAGAACTTTCTGAAAAGCCATATATAGTAGCATATAACAAAATGGATCTTCCAGAAGCATCTGAAAAGTGGCCATCATTCAGGGACGCGCTGCAAGCACGTGGAATTGAACCTCTTTGCATGAGTGCAGCTACTAGAAATGGCACGCAGGAAGTGATAAATTATGCTTATCAGCTTGTACGAAACAAAGCAGTGGATAAAGATGAAGGTTAGAAACCATTTACGATTTCTAAGTAGTTAAGCAATACCATGTCTTGTTTTGTTTAATTTTTCTATGTTCTCACAGGTATGGTGGGTCCGGACAATTTGAATTACGTGGCTGATATGATGAAGAAGCAACGAGCAGCTCCTATAAGTGAGTTTGATATCTCACATGAAAGCAGCACCAGAACATGGAATGTTGAAGGATCGGGCTTGCAGCGTTTTGTCCAAATGACGAATTGGAGGTATAATTTTCTACTTCAGCAATATCCATAGTCTTGCTATTTGAACTCATTGTCACTGGAGACTAAATTGGTTGGTTCAGATTTTATGAGGAAATACACGTTCTAAGCCAGCGTTTATCTAGCATAACACTTCATACATGCTTCAGATTTGGTCCCAGTTTTATTCGTACTTATCTCTTTCATATTTCCTTTTTACCAGATACAATGATTCTGAGCGAAGATTTCACCGCGTTCTGGAGGCATGTGGTGTTAATAAAGCCCTCTTGAAGTTGGGCGTAAAGGAGGGCGATACGGTCATTGTTGGAGGGGTATGCTCAAACTCTCGTCTTTCTCTTACATACTCGACATTGCATCACATCACATTCATTTCTAAAACCATGATTCTCCCAACAGGGTTTATTCAATTTATGAACTTCCATAGAAAATACATGATGATGATAATGATGGTGATCTATGATGGCCTCGTATGAGAAAATTTTGTAAACGGGGTCTCATTTCATGCACTTTTTTGTTTTCTTCTAGATGGAGCTCGTGTGGTATGACGGTCCTGACAGTTCAGGTGCCACAAGTAGGCGGAAGCGATCAGTAGAATCAGACAAATGAAATATTACTCAAATCACTGTGTTGTTTGAATATTATAAGGTACAATTTCTTGGTGAGTTTTAAAAGTTCTTTCATCTCTATTGTTTCATGTAACATTAGCAAAATGCTGAAGACTCAAGTAGAACAAATTTTTTCCATAATCCAGTAAAATTAATCATTCATCTTTGTTCATCAACTTTGTTAGAATTTCAGCCATATGAAGATGCTTAGTCTATTTTGCAAATCAAGAATGCTACGTATTGCTTGGAAAATGGGCATCGCCAAAGAGGTTAGCAACGACAACACCCCATAGGGAATGCGACATTGTTGTGTAAGTCGTTTGATCATCTGAAACTAGAAGAATGTTGTTATGTCTTGTTCTTTTATCTTCATTCTTTTCTCAGAGATGCATTGAATTTGTATAGTGTCATTCTTCTTCTTTTTTTCGCATTTTTACATGCTTTTTTAACAGGTCCGTCATGATGCATGACGAGCAGCTAACCATCGCCTTCAAGTTGATTTTTGGAATTAGAGATATATATAGCACATGAAATCCACATAATTTATTCTGTTTTTGTAAATCATGGCAATGGCTATGTAGAAGACCTTCATTTTGTGATAATTTGCTGCAATTATTTTCTTCTTTGTATTCTGCACAATTATATAATGTATCTACATTCACTATATAATGTATCTAGTATATTTCAACTACATTATTGACAAAATATCATTTGGTAGAGAATATATATATAGATAGATAGGTAGATAGATAGATAGATAGATAGATAGGGACCAAATCTGAGAGTTGTACCTTAATATATGGGACAGAGTACCATAATCTTTGACCATGGCCCACACTAAAGATTCACTTTTACTGTTTATAGTAACCCTAATTTTCACCTCCCCAAAAAGATTTACCTCGTATCATTACCACATCATCATTCTTATTTCCTATGTATACCTTGCAATGTACATGGTACTAGGGTATGGATGCCGACGGCTATTGGGTGTTCCATCCTGTTATTGATCGTCATCTCAAATGTTGTCTCGATTTAGGTTTTTATTTGAAGAATATGATGATCGATCATTCTTATTTCCTATGTATACCTTGCAATGTACATGGTACTAGGGTATGGATGACGACGGTTATCGGGTGTTCCATCCTGTTATTGATCGTCATCTCAAATGTTGTCTCGATTTAGGTTTTTATTTGAAGAATATGTTGATCGATCATTCTTATTTCCTATGTATACCTTGCAATGTACATGGTACTTGGGTATGGATGACGATGGTTATCGGGTGTTCCATCCTGTTATTGATCGTCATCTAAAATGTTGTCTTGATTTAGGTTTTTATTTGAAGAATATGATGATCGGGGTGAGATTCTTGGCCCGTCTCGTAAGCTTAGATGGAAGACGAAGAAAGTCTGCGTACAACTTATGATATCGTTGCAATTGTGTAAGAATTATAGAAAGGTACAATCAAACTATAACTTGATAAGGCTAAGAAGAGTGGTTAATAACAATTTTCACCATTACTATCTTAGCTTCAAAGTTGAAATAGTTTATACATCTGACAAGTTTAGTTAGGGTTTAATGATCATTGATGTATGTTTAAAAGTAATAGGAATTTTTGGTGTTGATGTGACACAATGAAATTGTTTTCTTGATTTATTATTGCAATCCTAATGATGTGGAAACAAGGATTTGACAGTGTTTCAGTCAAGAACTATGATAACAGGCATGATCTCTCTCTCTCTCCACAAACTAGGGCCAAAAGGCTAACACAAAATCTGAGTTATCATCTGCTCCCCTTCATTCCCTCATTTACTTTTAAAGATAAAAAAATATCTTGTCAAATAGTACTAAAGGGTAACAAATAAAATGTCACATTTGGGGACGTTGCATTGTGTTTTTGGTTTTTTAGAATTCTTGAATTTTGATGTTGTTGATGAAATTGTGTTAATTTTCTACAAGAATGAGAAGAATATATTTGGAAGGATGGATTTGATGTCAAATAGTTGTATAGCATTATACTATATATATATATGTATATATTCTATTTTTTGTGAATAAGAATTTGTTTGTGATACAAATATAATTCATGTCTTTATTATGTCAGAAACGCCAAAAATAGGTAAGAAAAATGGTGAAAATAAAAGTCGAATAATTATTATATGATGGAATGAAAGATAAAACTATGAATTAAAAACGCATAAAAGTAAGACATATTTGACATCTTGCAAGATGAATTGTAAATATTTCTCTATGATTTAATTCAAGTTTTTAGAATGATAAAAGTCGTTGTTATCAGGTTTTTATTAATAACTAACATGCTATTCGAGTCTAAAATAAATGAAACTCTAAATATAATCAATGTGCCTTTCATTATGCAAATAATTATTGGTACATTTTAAAATAAAACAAGAACCATCAAAGTATGAAACAAATGGATTACTAAATGTCTATTCAACCTTGAGTACCTCAAATCATCATCACCGCAACTCTCAATTGTTTTTTGTCCCATGTATATCAATTAATAAATTGTAGCACCTCAATAAAATAACTTTTTGATATATATTGAAACTTCTAAATTTAAATAAAAAAATTGCCACCTTTAAATATGGGGTAATTTTTATAATTTCCATTCTTTCATTATGATTGGGATGGTTAAAAATAAAAGATAAAAAATGCAAAACAAAATAAAACTTTGTTCAACAAAACTCGCGTGCAACCGTCGCACATGCAACGGAATTCCAGATCACATACTTATAGCTGAAAAAGACATACTTATGAGTGTAAAAGACATACTTTTAAAACTCATGTTTATACCTGTAAAAATATACGTATAAAACACATACTTATAGCTGAAAAACACATACTTATACCTATAAAAGACATACTTGAATTTGGTCGCATGTGAGACAGTCTCACAAGAGACCAACTCAACTTTGTTTGAGAATCCAAACCCAAAATTCCAAAACCATTTTTTCAGAAAATAGTGAGAAAATAATAACTAAAAAGAAATGGTCAAAAAAAGAGAGAAAAAATAAAATGTGGTCAAAGTCGGGTCTTTAGAATGTCATAATCTTTATCCCTAAAATCCGGATAGCCTTAAATATATTTACAAAAAAGTATGTCCAATTTTTTGGATTCTGTGCAAAATTCTAATCTCACCAAAACCAGTTTCTCTTGTCACCATTTTTTCAACTTTCATATATTCTCCTTTTCTTCTAACCAAATTTAAACTCATAATAGGCCCCCACCCCACTTCATTTTATACTTATTTGCTAATTTAAATTGATTTTTAAAACTACTGTAGTAAAATTATATTTCTGTATGTGAAACCGTCTCACATATATAGTTTTGTTTCATGTATACGATACAACAACTGTTGTATAATGTAACTCGATTATAGATTTTGAATTGATCAATCTTATCAAAGCTTGTTTCCTGAAATGATTTTATAAAAAAATCTATTATAATGGTTTTAAAAGATGATTACATAATTAATTAATAATGTATGTATGGTGGATTACTCTCTTTAACTGCTTTTTTACTCATCATATATAGTTACTACTTATTGGGATAATGAAATATATGTTCAGTATAATAATATGTTTCAACAACCCCAATTATTCTTCAAATTTACTTACAATTTATAATTACTATACTAAAGATATTTCTCACCATAATGTTTTTATAGTATTTCTTAATTAATATACTAAGAGCAACAATTGTACTCAAATCATCATCTTACTCATGAATATAAAAGTAATTCGGAACATTTCGATTAACATTTATAAAAACGCTAATAGACCAGTAAACCTTGTTAGCATTCCATGTTATGCCTTTAATGACCAAGATATAGCTAGTTTGAATGACTAATGCATTTTTCTAGGATTCGATCATTATTTTTCTACAAATATTGTAGTACTTAGCACAATTTTCCAATTTTGAAGATGTAATAAATTAATAATTGTTGTCAAATCATCTTCTCAATTTTAATGTTTTTAATCTATAACAAATTATATTAAATAATTATGTGTGTAATAAGATGAATTTGATGTCACCCATGTTATCTTTATTTATTAAACACTAGAAAATATGTAGTGGAGGAGTCAATAGGTCATAGATTTTGTCCACGCCATTATACAGAGGGAAAAAAAAGGATAATAAAAAAACTCATAATTTTATTTTTTGAATTATTTTATATTTTAAAAACTCTTTTATATTATAATGAAAAGTATCAAGTTTGATATAAATCATTAAAAAAGAACACAAATTTAGTGATGATAATAACAATAATAATAATAATAATAATAATAATAATAATAATAATAATAATAATAATAATAATAATAATAATAATAATAATAATAATAATAATATGGAGTTAACTAATAAATTAATAGTGTGGATTAAAGAATTATTTGAAATAGGAGTGGCAAGCATCATGGAATTTTGGAATGACAAAAAAGGGGTTGACCAATTTGATTATAAAATATGGTTTATGTTGTTTCCAATGCCATTTAGGCATGTGAGAGCTTAATCAACAAATCATTTAAAAAGGTAAAAGTTTCCCTATTAACCTTAGAACTTATAATTAATTATATTTGATTATACTTAAGTGGCCTACTAATTATTATTATTATTATTAAGTTTCTTATCAAAATTATTTTGTTACTTGTACCATTTGATTGCCTTTTGACTACATACCTTTTCTCATGTCACTTTTAGACAAGGCACCGCTCCATGACTCACCAATTTCCCCCCCTTTTTTTCTCTTTTTACTTCATGGCCTAATTTATGAAATATATGAATTTTATAGGGTCCTTCTATAGTACACCGGGTGTATTAATACACCAGACTCTCCATCATTTTCAGTCATTAGATCTGAGATCATAGTTGACTTTGACTTTAATGATCTCAAATCTGATGGCTGAAAATGAGTGGAGAGTCTGGTGTATTAATACACCTGGTGTACTATAGAACTACCCAATTTTATAACATATGATATCATTAGTTTAATTTTGTAAGATATATTCCTATGAGTTTGATTTATTAGTTGTGGATTTTATGTTGTTGAAAGTTGTGATTGTAACAATATTATTTCATTTGAGTTTTTGCATGAAAATGTTTCATGTATTTATTTACATAAACATTTTATTTACAGTATTCATTCATTCAATCTAATATTAATCACAATTTTAGATATGTACATCTTTATATATGAGTTATAACAGCCACCAATTTTTTACTTTTTTTTACGACTTGAATTGTGAAGAATGATACATATAATAACTTTGATTCATTCAATTCGATACGTAAATATATATCTCTGACTATGATTGTTGATGTGGAGTCTAATCAATCGATAATCAAAGATTATTTTTGGAAAGATATTGAAGCTTAATTGTTGTGAAGATCATTCCATTTACAATTTGGAGGTTATCGTCAGTTATCGCAATGATGGCATACAAGTTTAGAACGAAAACACTCATTTTAGATCTTTTAGAACACATTTTTAGAAGAAAGAATGACCATATAATGGTATTAAGCTCAAATTTTAGGTGCAATTTGAAGTTGGTGATGGAGTGGCTAACGGAGGATGAAGAAAATTTGATTAGGTTAGGGTTTCATATTATGAATTCAAGCCCTCCAAGTGTTGATCTATGTAAAAGATCTTGAAGTTGGTATAAATTATGGTGTTAACTTCTAATATTCATGGTGCGATGGATATAAAATTGATAAATCTCTATATATAATAAAAGTTGAATAAATTTGTTCAAAAAATTAGGGATCAATATATAAATATGGTAAGTGGATATCCCTAACTGCCCCCTTTGAAAAAAGAAGAACAAGACAGAAATATTAACTGCATCGAACGCGGATTAACTCATGTGACATTTTTATCATAAGTTCACAAAATTTGTGTTCCATTTTCAAATTCTTGAGTCTCTCAAGAAATATGCAGACAAAAAACCCTTCTTTGTGATTATCTTTTCACTTTTCATCATTATCCTAATTAATTCTTTTTTAATCACAACAAATTCTTCTTTATTTTCTATTTTTAACTTGGACCCAACATTCTTCACCCCTCTCTTTCTAATGTTTTCCATCTCTCTAGCCAAATTTTGTCCATATTAGGTTGGCCATGTGGCTTGGAATTCTTGATGTATTTGATGCTTTACTCACAAGAAATAAATCAAGCATAAGATGCATGGATCACAAATATGACATGATCATATATAAGAATTGATCTAACACAAAAGCTTAGTAATATGGTCTCATGTATAATTTTCGTAAAACGAATCTTTTTTACCCACTAACCAAATCCACTTCGGATCCACAAATTTGTATATAGATTGTGAAGTGTAGGTTGTGGATTTACCCGGCTTACATAAAATGGTATGTGAGACGATCTCACGTAATAGTTGCTCTTAACCTAAACATGATTACTTAGCTAGATTTTTCATGTTTTTCCATGTATTGTACTAAATCTTAATGGGTTTGATCTTCTGTTGCATTTGATGTTACATTTCATATTACGTCACATTTAATACAGGACATGTTTCAAATAATGATCTCATCAAATACAGGTGACATGTGTTGATTGTTTTGAAATAAAAGATATAATCGAATGTGTTGATTGTTTTGAAATAAAAGATATAATCAACATGATGTTTCTTCCAATTAGTACTACCAATGTATATTTTTTGAAGCGGAAAAACAGGTGTCCTAAAGATTCATAAAAAGGAATCATGAAATCCTAGTCAATATCAAAAATCTGATACTCCGGAAAGGCCACAGTTTCTTTTTCTTATTTTCTGGCAATCCAAAAAATATTATATAATATATATAAATAGGAAAATGATGTTAAAGAAATGAAATAAAAGTTGTCTTTCAATATATGTCACTTTGTAGTACTCTCCAATCCCTGCCTTTAAAAGAGAGACCAATACGCTCACAGTCCTCACTCACCCTCTC
The DNA here is from genome assembly GCA_005771605.1 of Scutellaria baicalensis. Classification (NCBI taxonomy): domain Eukaryota; kingdom Viridiplantae; phylum Streptophyta; class Magnoliopsida; order Lamiales; family Lamiaceae; genus Scutellaria; species Scutellaria baicalensis. The sequence goes on from VALJ01000012.1 coordinate 105,086, forward strand.
TCTCTCTCATATCTCACTCTCTCTAAAAGCACACACTTTCTTGATCATCTCCTTTGAACAATGTCAGCACCAAAACCCTCTTATGACACTAAACCCTTCACTCTCTTTGAGCCAATTCTCACAGACACAGGCTTCACATTGCTCCAACGGAACACGGCCGCGGCGGCCCAGCCGGGCGAGCGTCGTGGCCGGAAGAAGGCGGCGGAGCCGGGGCGGTTCCTAGGGGTCCGTCGCCGCCCTTGGGGCCGGTATGCAGCGGAGATTCGGGACCCGAATACCAAGGAAAGACACTGGCTAGGGACTTTTGACACTGCCCAAGAAGCTGCATTGGCCTATGATAGAGCTGCATTATCCATCAAAGGCACTCAAGCAAGAACCAATTTTATCTACTCTGATCAATCCACTTTTCACTCCATTTTAAACCCTTTTCAGCTTCAATCTTTTATCCAATCATCATCATCATCATCACCACCACAGACTAAACATCAGCATCAGCATCAGCAGCAGCAGTCTCCTGCTGTCGAAATCGGGACGCCTCGAAAGACGGTCCGATCGGAGAATGACACCTGTCATTCCCATGAATCTTCATATGAATCACCACCCAATGATGATGACAATAACAGCTTCTTTAATCTCACCAAAACTGACAGGAATTCTGGGTATTTGGACTGCATTGTTCCCAACAACTACTTGAACCCTTCTAGCTCAAACAAGAAAGTTGATGAAAAAGATGGGATTTTCACATCGGACTTCATGAGTTTTCCATCACAGATCAATCAAGAATGCTACCAAAGCAGCAACGAGATCGTGTTCGATTCAGTTGCATGGAGTCTTGATCATCAAGACAATGGAAGCTTCTCTGCTTATCAAGATATTGGCTATGGCTTCTGGGAAAGTCAACCTTCGTGGGAGTTGACTTCTTGTGAGCTTTCAGCCATGACAAACAGCTCTTCATCAATTGCTGAAAATGGTGGAGACATGGACCAAAGCTGTGACCACATTAATGGAGGTTTCCAAATGATGACATCAGCACCTTTTTTCCCTTGTTTTGGGGATTCAGTTGACTTGGGACAGTCTCTATTTTGAATGGTGATTACATAACTGTATTTTTTTGAATTAATAGATATATTAATGTAAGTTGGAACTTTTGAAAGATATATATCCACATATATATATTGTATATAGTATGTTATAAATCTAATATCACCACAATATATTTCTGATATATATGATCATAATGAGACTGGTACAACTCGAGATAAGGTACAACCAAATAAAGCTTTAGCTTGCTATACTTTGATTCTTGAATTCAACAAATCTTTTTGCATGTGATGAAATGATTGTATTAAGCCAAAGAAAATGATTTTTCCAGCAACATACATCAGATCATTCAAAGAAAGCACATTTGAAATGTAAATGGCTAAAAATAGTGGATAAATATAAGATATTCACTAAATTCTTTGATGTATTTGGAATAATTTATGCAGCAGCATTCAAGCAATTCATAGTTCACAACATAGCTACATATCTTACATACAGAAGAAGCAATTAAATTGCTTTATGTATTTCTACAAGTTTATCGTTGCCTCCCGAACAAATCCCCAGACAAAAAGGGGGAAGAACAATCACAATTCATTCACTAATCAAAGCAGTGGTGCTCTTCTCAAATGAAGAGTTGAAAGAGGTATGATGAGAGTTAAATCCAGACTGAGAATGGTGAGGACTTATCTGTCTTTTCCGTTCCGGAAAAGATAGCGTAAATAGACACAACAAGCTCCAAAATTTGAGGGGTGGTGCAGATTACCTAATGGGAGGTTGGATTTGGTTCTCTTTGTTATTGAAAGACTAGCTGAAAAGCTAAATGGGGTTTTCAGGATCTTTTGAGGGGTATGTATGGTTTATTCAAAATGGAAAAGGCAGCAACGTGATGATGTTTATGAACAAAGGATGAAGATTGCTCGATAGAGACAATGTATGCTTACTCGATCTTTCTAATCAGCTTGATGTGTGCGTCTCACCACCATGACTTGTGCTACTTCCACCACTTGAAGAGATAGAGCCCTGTCCGGACTGCTGAACACTTGATTGAGGAACAGCCTCGTTTCTTGTACTGCCCATAGAAGTCATGTGTGATGAGAAGACGTCTTTGTTAAACCCAGAAAGAAGCTCGGGCCTCAGATCAGATGATGAGGAGGATGGAGCCAGAGTTGCGGTTGTGGATCCCACAGGGTAAGGAGCAACAGGCATGTCGGTCAAAGACGAGGCAGAAGGGCTGTAACTCAAAGTTCTCATTGGATGATCAAATTTGCACGAGGGTCCAAATTTGCATACTCCGTTTTGTGCATAGTGAGAACAAAGTGGTGCGCCCTGAAATACAGGGCACAATCTTTAGGAACAGAATGCATGATTCTCAAGTATATATTAGAACATGGAAAGCTAGTAGCACTAGCTATTCATTTATCAATTCAAGTATTTCAGCAGAACAACAATTTATTAAAGGAAATGCACAATATCATTTAGAGGCCCAAACCTAAGCAGGAATCGAAGCATCTCCATGTAAAAGGTATGATCATGCAATCAAGAAAAAGGATGAACACCTTGCAAACACATAAACCTTATTTTGCCATTCATAGGTAGTTTCAAATGCTTCAAAACTTTAAAAGCTGAATGCTTACTGGGCGTAGCGGTAGACCCATTGGACTAAGTAGGAAACTCGTCTTCGAGACACTCCACTCTGGTGGATGATGATATTTACATGTAGCTCCAAATTTACATTCCCCAGTCCTCAAATAATACTGACATTCTGGTTGACCAGGTCTTTCTGGAAATGCATGTCCCTTTTGACTGCTACTTGAGGGCCCAGCAGAAGAAGTAATGGAAAGGTATGGTCCTGTGTAGGCAGTAGCTGATGGAGACAACTGTGTTATCCCATAAACAGGGGCTGTACCGACTGAGGGTTGAGTACTCGGGGCGGCCACAGGACTAACGGGTGCCTGTAAGTTGTACCTCAAGAATTTAGCAATAAGTAGGAACATATCAGAGAATTGTATGATAAAAAAAAAAAAAAGGGTTTCAGAAATTCCCACCGGATAAGGAGTCCAGCCAGGAACGGGAACGACTCCTGGAGGAAGGAGCATTGGACCATAACTCCCAGGAACATAAGAACCTGGAAGCATGGTGGGTCTGGCAACAGGCCAGTTGCCTTGAATGACCCCATATTGTTGGGAAGATTGAACAGGAGACGGCCCGGTTGGATAAACAGCTGGTGTGGGGACAGCAGCTGAAGCAGTCAAAGAGCCAGGACCGGGGGCTGGCATGGGCACTTGTATCCCTGCTGGCTGTGGATGATGAAATTTACAGGTGACCCCGAACTTGCACTGCCCCGTCTTTACATAATATGAGCATTCTTTGTCTCCCTGAAAAAACGGAGACCATGAGACAGCTGAAAAGACATAGTTTCTCCAGTGAAACTGTAGCTAGTGCTAAAGAAAATATATGAAAAACCAATAGTTTCCAAGATGCTGACCGGCCGCATAGGATATCCGTAAAAGTTCAGTGTCACTGGGGCTGAAGATCCAGCTCCATGCTTCGGATGATCGTACTTGCAGGATGCACCAAATTTACACATTCCTGTCCGTATGTAGTACTACAAATCCAGCGCAAAGGGTGTGATTTTGAACAAAAAGAATGCATCCAATTCAAATGAGACAAGAGTGAGACTCAAAAAAAAAGGAAATTATAATAAGCAAAAATTAGAGAGAAAAATCATAGAAATGGTGCCAAATGTATAAAATGACATAAAGATTAAAGGCTTGATGCTGATGACAGCATAACATGTGACAGCTTAAATTGCTCAACACCAACCCACTTTTGACACTGGAAAGGATATAACAATGTGTTACAGTACAAAAATTGTTAAAATGATAATCACCTCCTTTTCTTTTATTCAACTTATTGAATTACTATTTAAAAGTAATATGAAACGAGGAAGAGAGATACAAACTTAAGAACAGTCTATAACTTCCCCACACTTAATTTAAAAGATATAGTATATGGAGCACAAATTTGCTTTCCTAATTGATCCAACCATAAATAGTATCAATCCACTAGAAACATGAGAAAATCTCTCTCTTCAAATGACCATTAGCTGACAGATATGAAACCAGTTAAGGGCAATTAACAAACTTTTAATGATCCCATACTAATCAGTTGCAGATACTATGATCAAAATGAATCCATGAAAACCAGTCATCAATATTAGCAAAGCATAATAAATCCAAGAAGTCTTCCTAAAGATGCTCCATTGAACCAAGACAAGATAAGAATAAGGACGAAACTGCAATCAAGAAGTTTGTATCTTTCATTTAGATGACAACATACAGACGAAATCTGAGGGAAGAAAGAGTAACTTCAAATTTATTTTTGTTCCAGATGTTTGTAACTTTCAAATGTTAAATCACCTCAGAGGAATTTACTCAAACTCGGCAAATACCAAAATAGGAGGAACTTGTTAAGAGAGGAAGAACATTTTGTTGAAAGAACAATGAGAAAAGGACGAAATACATGATCAAGATCACAGAAATCTGTTATTCCAGGAAAAGCAACAATGAAGTTTGGCAGTATCTAGAAGGTAGATCATTCAGGTTCTGACATCACTTCAAATAGATCTGCTTATTGACAGGTGGCACTAAACACAGATTTTAACAGAATCATCAGAAAAAACATAAGTCAACAAATTGGTCTTTTGAGAGAAGTCAAAAGGAAAATGAAAGGACAACATCAGACGAAAACCAGATGAAGTGCCATGCATCAATAAAGCAAGGTGCCAGTCCATAATACATAGGAAAAAGGCAAACCATTAAAAGATTGTTTTCTAGCAGATGCACTTCTGCCAATATCAAGAATCTAAACTCATGGATCAAAGCCAGACACCCTTTAAATAGACAATAAGTAGATAATTAACTTAAAGACAACAATCTAGCAAATGCATATTAGGCTTTTTGCCAATATGAAAAGTTCATCAAGAAAAGGTGAAAGATTTTCCAAGTGGTTGTATTCATACATAAATTCCCAACACAAAAAAGGTTACATGCAATCAGATACCTGGCAGACAGGTTGGCCAACACGTTCTGGGTAATCACCTCCACCAGCTCTTAGAGCTCCCATAGCCTATAACAATTGGAAACATAGCCAAATCAGGTAGGAACAATTAATGTATATAAAATGTTTCCCAAATTTATACTACTTACATTTCACCAAAAACAATTATATACCTCACATATACAACAAAGACTCCATTTGTACTACCACAAATCCATAAAAACACCACTTTTATACAATGCATGTGTACCAGGTTGCTGTGATCGCTTGACCAAAACCGTGATAAACTCGATTCGAGACTCCATTTTACCCAAAATATCGATAAAATCCATGACCCCCACAACTTCAACTTAATGCATGCTTGCCTAATTCACACAACCATTAAAAATGTAACCTTTTTCCCAATCTAATTCAATGCTATTACATAAAAATGAGCATCGATTTCCACCACTTAAACGAAAACCATTCAAAATTTCCAATTCAGAACCAAATCTACATAAAAACCTAACTAAATTACACTCTTGAGGAAATGATCATACCAAAGCATGCATCAAAAATTCAATCTTTTTCACCACAGCTCGAAAGATAAGGGATTATACCGTGCCACGATCACGAGGATGATTGAAACGACACCGATTGCCATACCCACAAAATCCAGTTCTCAAGTAATAGATACAATTGGGCTCATCGGGCCGCTCGGGGTACGACTCAGCACCACCACCAAGGCCCAATTGCCACATAGGTTCTGCATTCAAAAAATCGGGACTCACATCAATCAACATTACAAACCTTCATGCTCAATTCAGTAAAATTTGACTCAAATTCAAGTGAAATTCAGATGAAATTTAAATGCAACCCACCTTCAAGCCCGGTTTCACCACCCGGAGCCGCCCATTCCGCCACCGGATCCACCGGCACCGCCTCCATTGCCCGGGTCCCACTATACCTCTCCATAGTCTACACACACACACTCTCTCTCTCTCTCTCTCTACACAAATATGTATAGTACAGTGTAAATAATATTTAATACAAGACTGTAACAATATATGTAAAGCTATTTACAGAGCTTTCATATGGGTGTATACAAGGTGCGCGATTGTGTGTGTGTGAGAGACAGAGAGAGAGAGAGAGAGCCACTGCAGGTGGCTTGATCGAAAGGGTTTGGTGGTTTCAGAGAGAGAGAGAGAGAGAGAGAGAGAGGTTTTCTACTTTTTAGTGGTCTTTTAACACGCACTCGTTTTATATATTTCACACTCACTGTGTGTTTGATTTTTGTGCACTTTTTGTGCCTTTTTATTTAATTTATTTATTCTTGTTTTTTTAATTTTGTTTCTTTATTTGGTCTTTTTGGTGGCTTTGTAACTTTGTTTATTCTGTGTAGGTTGGATTTTCTGAGATTTTTCCATTAAATACTCTCTTTTTTATTTTCTCTATTTTTCTATTTTGACAGTTTTATTACGCGCCAGGCTCACCTAACAGTAATCCCACGTCATTTGTGGGTGGAAGTGTCTTGGAAAAAAGACTACATTGCCCCTGTAGTTTTTCGGGTTTCTCTAGTTTCCCCCGACCATCAACTGTGTTATTCGAACAGTAATCCCAAGCCATTTGCAGGTGGAAGTATCTTGGTGAAAATACTATTTTGCCCCTGTAGTTTTTCGCTTCATCTAATTTCCCACGACCATCAATGACGTAATTCGATCAACTGTGTGGTTTATATAGGACTACGCTTGAGTATGAATATCTGATCGATTCCTTTAATAAGAATTGGTAAAGTGATATTCGAAATTATATATTACTTTGAATTTCAATTTTATCTTACAGTATAAGAATAAGAGTAGCACTTGGGTGCCCCCGGGGTACGGATCCAGGATCCGTACCCCCAACCCGACCCGCAATATATATATATATATATATTTTTTTTTCTTTTTTCTCTCTATTTCTTCCATCTTCTTCTTCTTCTTCTCTGATCTTCTTTTTTTTTTTTTTTCTTCTTCTTCTTCTCCGATCTTCTTCTTCTCCTCCTCTTCTTCTTCTTCGATCCTCTTCTTCTTCTTCATCCTCCTCTTCTTCTCTCCACCATCTCCTTTATGATATGTGTGTACGTCGAGAACAACGTCGGCACCCCTTCCTCCGCCGCCCTCCGCATCACCGCCAGAGCTTCCTCCACCTTCCCCACCCTGCACGCGCCCAGCACCAGCGCGTCGTACGTAACCGCGTCGCCCTTCAGCCCCGCCGCCTCCATCTTCCATCGACTTCCTGCCCTAGTTCCTTATCGAGAGAGGCTAAAAATCATGGTGAATCCTGTGAATCCTGAAGACCTTGGGTTGAGCTCTGCAGAAAGGAAGCTTCTAGGCCTCAAAGGTTTTTGTAACTTAATAATCATTAGTTTGCACACAAAAATGGGTTTATAAATTTCTATGTTGGTTGTGGGCTGATTTTCCATTGCTGCTTCTTCTTCATCTTCCATCTTCATTGCTGCTTCTTCATCTTCGTCCATCTTCATTGCTGCTTCTTCATCTTCTTCTATCTCTCAATCTTTAGTTTCTTATTATTCTTCAACCTTCGTGATGGGGAGATACATAGAAGAATTACCAATTGTGACTATAGATCTTGCATCCAACATACCACTAGATGATTTGCAGAAATATTTCGAAGAGAAAGATAATGAAAATCGAGATATATTATGTAATACCACAGAAGCATACACGTAATACCTTAAAGGTATTTATGTAATACCCGAAAGAGAATTATGTAATACCTGAAAAGTGATTATCAAATACCTTAAATGTGAGTATGAATGTGTAATACCATATAGATAAAAATGTAATACCTTAAACATATTTATGTAATACCTGAAACATATTTTATGTAATACCTGAAACATATTTTATGTAATACTTTAAGGATAAATATGTAATACCTTAAACTATAAGCAGTAATACCTTAAAGTTTAAACAGTAATACCTTGAAGCTGAATATGTAATACCTTATACTCAAAAGCAGTAATACCTTAAAGGTGAGTATGCAATACCTTATACTCAAATATGTAATACCTCAAAGGTGCATATGTAATACCTTATGTTTTAAACTCAATACCTTAAAGATAAATGTGTCATACCTTAAAAATGTGTCATACCTTAAGAGTATACACGTAATACCTTAAGAGTATACACGTAATACCTTAAGAGTATGTGTATAATACCTATCACTGAATGGAATCTGGTGTGCGCGAGCGCACACCAGCATAGCTGCAGACGCGCGTGGGGGCGCGTGGGCGCGCATGAAGATGGCCCACGCGCCGGGTCAGGTTGGGGGTACGGATCTAAGATCCGTACCCCGGGTGCACCCAAGTTTTTGCCTAAGAATAAAGACTCACTAGTAGTTGTAAAAATTTAAATTTATAAAGAACTGATTTGATGTTTTATACATCATGCCATATAATTTATATAGATTAAATATTTCATAGTCATTTATCTATCTTTATTTAGGAAACAAGTAAAAGTAGCACTTATATATTGACTTAGAGCAATTTCCATATATAGTTAAAAGCTTTTGGATATTCTTTAAGAATTTTAGATGCTCTTGAATTCATTTATGGTCTATATATATTGTTTTTCTCTAAATCTATTGATCATAAAACTTACAACTCATTTACCACTATGGAAATGCTTTCAAGCATAGTAAGATTCCAACAAAATTTAAATATATTTACATTTCATTAGGTTTGGGTATAAAAATCATAACTTCAATGAAATTATAACATAACGACATGCTTTTAATTTGTCAATTTGAATCGTTGTTGATTATCTAATAAAGATTCGAATATGTCGGACTAATTTAACAATGTTGATTATATCGCAGTCAGTCAAACAAAATTCAAAACTCTTTTTAAGTGAAAAAAAAAAAAACTCGAGGCAGTTGCACATTTTTATATGAAAATAATATCAAAGGTGAATCAAACTGTAAATTCTATAAGTTGAAGTGAAAATTTCAAATTATTTTATTTTTAGAGTTTCTGGGGAAAAAATGTCGTTTAAGCAAAGGGCATTTTAGACAATTAAAAGGGATTGGATATTTCCTTTTCTTTAAATGCACAGAATAAAAACAAAAACTATAAAGAAAAACAAGCAAATAAAAATTAACACAATAGTATATATGGAAATAAAAGGCTGAAGCAGAACCAGGAGATACACTTCCAGACCAATCATAATGTGACACGTACTACCAGAGCCCATAACTCCAACCATCCCATCACGTGCTGTCCACGCGTGAAAAACACGTGTTTATATATTTTACTTCACTTTTATTAAAATAGTATTTTAATCACCGAAACATAATTTTTTTTTATATCCAATAATTAGGTTTCCAAATCAATATTTCATACAAGTTTGAGTTCTTGATTTTTAAAGCTGTACAATGTCAAGATTTAAAACAAATTTTATTTATTATATAACCATGAATATGATTATATTTTCTATTTTATTTCTTCGATGCATGTTAGACCAATATCTCTAATATTCGGTAGTTTGCTTACGGTTATTTTTCCCTTCCAACAACTCGTTGACTTCACTATAAATTATCTCAATTGTCATCATTGCATTGGATCCAATGCATGTCAAATCTCGGGTTAAATTTTCTTTTCCTCCCGTTTCTATGTAATATTCACTTTTAGTGTGAGTAATAATGCACGATACCAGATATCAGTGACATTGTGATAATTTTTACATAGGAAATAACTGATGCAATACAATGACTTTGAGAAATTCCTAAAAGAGAGGGGACTGATTTTACAGTTTATAAAGCTTAACTCAAGTAATTAGACATAATTATGGATGTTTTTTACTAGCTAATTAATGTGTTGTCTCTGATAATTCCATCAGATCAACGGCCCATATTTGGTCTTCTAAAGATGGACGGCCACGATGTAGTGAATGTCTTTGTCTCTTCTTATTACAGTAAAATAATACTACTAAGTAAAATATGTCATTGTTTTCCTAATTTAAAAGGCATGACTTTTGTGAATAAGGGTAGGTGTGTACTCAATAAATGCATAATTATATTTTATAATTTTATGAAATGATACTTTGCTAAGCTAACTGCAACTGTTTTGATCAACTAATTTTTCAGACCATTTTCAGACATTTATATATATGTATAAAATTATCACCCATAATTTATTTTATTAAAATTAAAACTAGTCATTTTATTAATAAAATTTTCTGTACAAACTACAATTAATAGCATTTTAATAAATGCATATTTGGGACATTTTAATTATAAATAAAAAATGGAATTTGTTTTTTATACATGGCACAAATTGATGATCTCCTCATTTATGGCTGATATCATACAAAAAAATATTGAAATTGGTAAATAATTGTCTCTAAAAGAATACTAGTTTTAGTAAGAAAACTAGAAACAATCATGAATCTAGAAGGGTTGAGAAGATTGATAATACTATAAGCAAGACTATCATCTTAAAGTTTGAATCTCTTCTTGTAAACTGAGTAAATTAGGTATAGTTTATCGAAACTACACTTTACATCGGGAGATAATAGTCTCAAACTTATCCGAAAATACATACGTAAGCAACCTGCTAGAATGAATGCATTTATCGAATATATTTATCGCCCTCGTCATCTTAATTTTTTTTCCTTTTAGTAAAGAGAAGACATATTCCTTCGTATATCAAGAGAGATATCGAAAGTTAAAAGTCAAACAATCATATTTGTTGATCCGTGATCTTTAAAAGTCAAACAATCCTATTTGTTGATCCGTGATCTTGAAGAAGAATGCATCAATTTAAATCAGATAACAAATTTAATGCAAGTCGAATTTCAGTGTCTAGCTATCAACTCTGTAAGAAAAACATCCGATTTTATTTATTTATTTATTTCCCGTTCTCTCTAGAGATTTTTTTTCACTTGGAATATATAAATATAAATCTATTTAATATTACACAATGGAGGGAGAAAATAAATAGGGCAAACCTTTTTCTTATAGATTAAATTAAAAGTCAAAAGAAAATAGAAAGAGAAAAAACTGGAAGAGCAAGTAGCCGGTAAAAAGCGTGTAGTTAGGCTTAAGTATTTTGTAGGGACACGTGGCGGGCAGAGAGTGGGGAGAATCAGTATTAAAAGATTTAGGTGGTTGCATTCAATCTTTCTTTCCCCCTTTGAGCGTCGGCGCCTTATTTCTTGTAATAATTATTCTAAATTTTTTTACGAGGCCATCTCATATTTAACGAGATTAAATATTTTTTTCTATAGATACAAATATTTGTACAATTTGATTTAATTATGTCTTATATATTTATAAGAATGTTTTTTTCTTATATAAACATTACAATCATACATTATAATGATGAGTTTTGGTGATCTCAAAATATATATTAAGTGCCCCCTTGGTTTTTATTAATGTTCTCATTTCACAAGGGGTGTAGATGAATTGAACCATTTTTGTAAATTATTCAAAACGTGATTCAATAAAAGTTCTTTATGTTTGTTTATTTTGATTCATTAAATAAACAAATAAACTTAATCTTGACAAAATTCGACTTGTTAGCTTGTATACAAGTTCGGAAGGGTGTTGAGCTAGTTTGTGAGATATAACACCAATGTTTGACATTTCAATATATAATTTTAATACTTTTACTTATGATAAATGTATAAATATCTAATAACGGATATTTTTATAATTGAACTATGAATTTCAGATAATATATTATATATTTTACGAATATGTAATTTATTTTGTTAATAGTTGATGAATAAGAACAATAGACTGTAGTTAAATTATAATTTCCAAAAAAATTGAACAAAAAAACTCCGATGAAATTGTAAGGTATTTTAAAATATATTGGAAAATAAGACTCTCAAATCTCACAAGTTTCTTTTGTTTTGGATGAAATTTTACTGTGATTATTTTGCAAGTCCAAGAAATTGAACAATAATCCTTAGTATTTTGAGCCGTTCAAAACAAGATGAGTTCTTAACTCTATTCATAATTAAGTCGAAATTGTCCAAATTGCTATAGTGAATACATGATTCAATTTTCTGTAAAACTGAAAAACTGGATGAATCACAATTTTAGGATTCGAACTATTCAATTTTTGATTTACTTCACAAAACTCACAAAACTCGATCAAATCATACTCATGCTAGCAATATACGGCTATAATTTGCTCGTGTTTCGGATGGTAAACTGCAATTAACCCTACACAATAATATTCTTTGGTCATTCAAAAGAGAGATTTTGTTACTTGGAATCAATCTAACATTGTGCCTATGCTATCAAACAAGAGAGAGACAATCCAAAAATCCAAGAATGATGCAATTATCTGTCACTTTGAGCTTAGTTCACACTGTTCTTTCGATTTGTTCAAAATATCCTGATATATCCTCGATAGATCAGCAGCTTCGTCTGCAAAACGATCCACATATCGCTTGAGAAACAAATCCCGTGGACACACAAGCATCTGGACCAAGCTAACATCCGGCCGGATCAGACCCTTGGACAGCAAAACTTGATAAAATGCACACCTAGGTGCAATGGTTTTCTCCAAGCTCAAGATGAACAATTTCGGCTGCTTCATCAGCACAGAAACGCCACACGTTGTCTTGTTCGCGAAAAAATATAGAATCCGCGCAATTTTACACTTGGAAGTTTCCATGAACCGGGGCTCCCTCCTAAAGGCATCAAGCACCTGATCCTCCGACCAACCCCATTCCTTGAAAATATAGATCTTTTCATGCCAAGCTGAGCTGCTTAACTGCCTCATCACGATCAGGGCCGTGACAAAAACCATCCTACAAGAATCGAACCCCAGCTTACGAAGATCCTCGACAGTTTGTCTGAAAGCATTAGGATCAGCAACCATGCTCCTAGGGCTGGTTCTTAGCATGTATGCAATATGGGATTCAGGCACACCAACCCCCCTCAAGATTTCCACATTGGGCATCAAAACCTCACCTACATTCTTCCTAACAATGCTCGGAAATCGGGTTATCGAGAACACAACATCTCTATCAGAACACAGTAAGCTTCTAAGGAATGCAAAACAGGGGATTATTTTGGCCTCCAAGCTTGCTGCCAGCAAGTCTGGTGACACTGTCAAAACCCTAGCTATGTCTGAACTTGAGAGCCCCATAGAATGGAAAAATTCAATCTTGGGCCCAAAATTGGATTCTGGGACATACTGGAAAATCAGGGGCCATTTCCTCATAACATCAGAGATTTGGGCATCTGTAAAATGGAGGTTCTTCAAGAATGCGACGACAGATTCGGGTCTTTCAGGGGAATCGAAAGATAGATACTTGGAACAAAATAGAACCTTTTCTGGGCCTAACCCATGTTTGGTTTTCAGATAATTTGCAGCAAACGAGTCCTGATTTGATTCGGGTTTTGGAGGGTTTGAAGAAGATGATGAAAATGGGATGAAGGTGTGCAGCAATGGAAATGAACGAACACAACGAATTCTTGGATTGTAGGGTTTGATTCTGCGTAATAAAGTAAACATGGTTGTATGTGGAGATTGAAAGCACGAACCTCTTCGATTTGAAGTGCCAAAATCAAGAATCAGAAGAGCTCTGCCTCCAACCCTAGTTCACCCCTTTCTTCCCATTTTAATTTCCACAAAAAACTCACATTAAGATTAAATGGTCTTTGGCAGGTGTTTTTATGAGACTGGACGAATTAAATTTATTTTCATTAATTTTTATATGATTTTATGGAAGATTTTTGTACAATTTTCATGAAATGGATCCTTATTATCATTAATTAAATCAATTTCACAAATCTTCATATGAATATTAAGTGTGAGTTAAACTCATTTCTACCACCAATTCTTGTATGAATTGGTAAGTGTAAATTATATCGACCCGTCTCACACAATTCATGAGAAGATCTCAGACTACGTCTATTCTGTTAATTTATCCCAATCTCAATTATCATTAGTTTTTTTTTTCTTTTTATCTATTTATTCTGTTTTTTTCTCCAGATTTTAAATAAGATACTCATCTCAAACTCAATAATCATTAATCATTTTATTTTTTTCTCATTTGTCCTATCCAAGATTCAATGATCTGTGCACATTAATGCATTTAATAGCTCAAATAGCTACATTTTGCGTTTGAAGTTGGTATAAAATAATTAATTTGCCGGAAATGATTGGTATCCCAAAATATTTGATCCAATGATAAATCTTTAAAATAACAGAAATTTTATTGAAAATAATATCCATGTTCACAAATCCATTGACTTTACTCCCAAATATATAATTGAAGTGTCATTTCATCTTTTCTTAGTGATTAAAACACATATATTCATCAGATGAGACATCATTACAACTCATCGCGTCAATTGACAAGCAAGCAGAATCTATCTTCTTCCTTGTTAGTGATTTATATGATCAAGAAATGGCTAGAACTTACAAGTCAAGAAAATCAAAACCAACAATTTCCAGCAGTTTCATAATGTTGCAATAAGCTGAAAGCCTGCTTGATCATACTCTTGACAGCAAAACTCAATACTCTGCATATCGTCGTGTGGTGGTTTTCTCGATGCTCAATGGTTTGTTCGCTCCGTTGCACATCCTGATAGATGTTCTCTTGAGCTGCTCAGTTGCCCTTCACAATTTGTTCAAGCGATGAAAACCCTTTTTCTGAGGATTAAGCCCAGCAATTCAATCTGTTTCTGCTTGATGTTCAAAATCTACACTTTGGAGTTGGTGAAGATTTTCTTGTATATCCTTGGGAGGTCCGGAGCTTCCTTCACATAACGTCGTACGTATCTCCCAATAAACAGTTTCTCCGGAGATACAAGCATCTGCTTCAAGCCAACACCCGGCTGGATCAGACCCTTTGACAACAAAACTTGGTAAAACGCACACCTTGGTGCTATGGTTTTCTCAAGGCTCAACAGCAATATCATCGGCTTTCTTGAAAGAAGCGATGGGTCAAACGCCATTTTGTTGATCAGAAAATCATGGATTCGAGCAATCTTGTCCTTTGACGCTGCCATGATCCGTGGATGCTTCTTGAAAGCATCCATCACCTGATGCTCAGACCAACCCCATTTCATATAAACATCCATCTTCTCCTTCCAAGATGAACCCCTCACTTCCCTCAGCACAATCACTCCAACGACGAAGATCTTATCGTGAGGATTCATGCCCGATTCTTGAACTTTCTCCACGGTTTCTCTGAAGCTTTTGGGATCAGAAGCTATCCCAAAAGGGCTCATTTTCAGAAACTCTGCAATATGAGAATCAGGCACATCAATTCTTCTTAGAACTCCAACATTACACAACAAAGTTTCCTGCAAATTCGACTCCAAAATGCGAGGACTTCGCATAATCGAGGACACGAAATCATCATGACAGCTAAGGAAACTCTTGAGGAAATCAACACATGGGATTATTTGGCCCTCCAAGCTTCTACCCAGCAAGCTTGGTGCCAATGTCAAAATCTTAACTATGTCTGCGCTAGAGAACCCCAAAAGGCGCAAATACCTAATCTTGGGCACAAAATTAGCCTCAGGCGAATACTGAAAGATCAAAGGCCATTTCCTAACAATAACTGAGATTCGAGAATCATCGAAACGATGTCTCTTCAAGAATGCAATAACAGAATCGGGTCTTTCACGCGAACATTTGGGAGTCGTTTTTGGAGAAAATCCGTACCTATTTTTCAGATAAACAGCAGATGGCGATTCCTGAATTGAGCTTTCGAAGTTCGATGTTGGGGCATTTGCAGCTGACGATGCAAATTGGTGGAGTTGAAGGAGAAGTAATTTGGGCGATGATGAAAAGGAACAGATTTTTCCATCGCCAATTCTGATTTTGCCAATTAGATTGAACATCTATTAGCTCTTGAATTCGCAGCTCCACAATCACGAATTTCAGAGGAAAACTTGCCGCGAAACCCTAGTTCTTCAGAATCTTCATGGTGGAACTGTGTGGAATCACTGAGTTCGACTCGGTAGAGAATCACTGAGCCTTCTTTACTTTTAGAGTAATTCTATACACACCCCATCAATACTAAACACACCCCATCCATACACACATTCTTAAAATAATAAAAAAAAAGAATGTGTGTATAGATGGGGTGTGTTTAGTATTTGATGGGGTGTGTATAGAATTACCCTTACTTTTATTTGTTGAGCCAATTTTATCAATTTTCTTCAATTTTTTTTATTTTATTAATTCTTATTTCTTATATATATTTATATTTGCAATTTCATTATATAATTTTTAAATTATAGTTTTTTATTTTGTGATTTGGTGCAATGATGATATCATGTGATATAGTCAAAAGAAAATCTAATATATGTCATAATTATGACGGTTTTAAATATTATTATAAAAACTTGAATATGTGTCAAATTGTAAAAATTAAGTACTCATTGAATCAAATTGAAATTTCTAGAAAAATAATTAAATTGTAAAAGTCATGTATTTGTTATCTTTATATATATAAAACAATAACCACAAGTGCCACATGTCACTCTTATAAAGCATGAATAATTAATTCTAACATTAAATGTTTGTTTTTCCTTTTTGTATTTAAATAAATTGTCTTATAAATATACTTGTCTTTTACATATATATGTACATATAATTACTACATATATAAGTAAAACATTAAAATACCAAAAAAGGTTATAGATAATTTTCTCAAACTATAAAAAATAATTTATAATATTATAAATTAACCAATTTTCTAAACGTGACAATTTATCATTTTTATATATGTATAAAATCTTTATATATAAAACTACCTTAAAATCAAGAGTAATTATAAAACGACATTATATATAAAATCTTTATACATAAAACTACATAATATTTAAATAGTAAATAATATATTAACTAAAAATACATTATATTGCATATATTATATATAAAAAAAGGACCATAAGTGTCATATGACACTCATACAAAGCTTGGACAATTAATTCTTACATCAAATGTTTTTTTCCTATTTAAAATAATTATTTTATAAATGTAGATATATTTTGGATTTATATAAAGATTAATATATATACATATAATTAAAAAAAATTAAAATATCGAAAAAGATTATTGATAATTTTTTCAGTACAAACTATAAAAAATAAAAACTTTTTTCCTTTTTTTTTTGATATAATAAATTAACCAAAATTTTCTAATGCGATAATCTATCATTTTATACATGTAAGATTTTTTTCTTCACTAGAAAAAAGTAATATTTAAGTATTATTTAATATTGTTAATATGTAGACAATATATATAATTTATTTACACACATCTATATATATAAAATAAGGACAAAAAATGCCACATGATACATTGATACTCATACAAAGCTCAAACAATTAATTCTTACATTAAATATTTTTTCTATTTAAATAAAGTATCTTATAAATATAGATATCTTTTAAATATATATAAAGATTAATATATGTGTATATATTTATATATATAATTAAAAAAAATTAAAATATCGATAAAGATTATTGATAATTTTTTCAATACAAACTAAAAAAAAAACTATAATGAACAAATTTTTTCAAATGTGACAATCTATCAATGTATACATGTATTTTTTCTTCATTAGAAATATATAATATTGAAAACATACATTAAAAAATTAATTAATAATTTGAATATATTATTCACACACATCTATATATAAAAGAAGGATCAAAGTGTCACATGCCACTAATATGAAGCTCGAACAATTATTTCTCACATAAACTTTTTTCTTTTTTTCTATATAAATAAATTATCTTATAAATATAGATATTTTTTTAGATATATATAAATATTAATATATATATAATTAAAAAATTTAAAATATTGAATACAATTATTGATAATTTTTTCAATACAAACTATATATATTTATATATATATATATATAAACTTATGCCATAATGAATATTTTTTTTGAATGTGACAATCTATCCTTTTATACATGTAAGATTCTTTCTTCACTATAAATATGTTATTGTGAAATAATATATTTAAAAATTATTTAATATTTTTAATATGTATACAATATAATTTATCTACACACATTATGAAATATTTATTTCAACAGTTAAATAATATATTAACTAAAATTACATTATATTTCATATTAACTTAGATGGATACAAAATTATAAATTTTTTCTATATAATTTTTTTTACTTCATTTATTAAATTCAATATATTTGAACCTGTGTATTACACGGGCCTTATACTAGTACTTTACTATTCAGAAAACTAGCCAAGGACCCGTGCGTTGCACGGATTTCATGACTCATATAATTTCACATTTTATATGCAGTTCTCTTTATAATGTAGTTATTATTTCATACATATATATATATATATATATATATGATATATAGTTCTCTTTTTTTTCCTTTAAATATTATTTCTAATAGGTTTCATTTTTATTTGTCGTTTGTACTATAAAAGTCAAAAATTGAAGTGTTTGTTATTGTATCAGGTTAACACATAATTCATTAGAGAAATTGCTAATCAATAAATGACTCATTCATGTATATGGTTATCGATATTTTTTTAGTAAGTGATAAATAAAGCATAGAGGATGATAAAATAAAAATGAATTGGATGATGTTACTATAATTTCGTATATATTTATTTTAAGTGCATTCACAAATAATAGCATTTTCAAAATAATATTATACATCTCATATTGCTTGAAGTATGGAATTTATAGAATTTTAAACATGCTATTGGAAATAAGCACATTAAGTTTGGTTGTTTATTGTCTTCCACGCTCTAGCATGAAGGAGTTGCTGATATAAAACAAAAAATTCACCTGAAAAAACTAATTTAAATGCTTAAAAGGTATATCTATATTTCTCATGATCAAATTCTTAACCTTAATGAGAGAAAAATAAGAGAAAAGACAACTAAGTGCGAAATTCCTTCTCCATCCCACAACTCCTCATCATTCCATGGCTTCTTGACTGTATATCTTTCATTCAGGCAATACTTACTCATCTCCAGCAAAGTCATTGCTACAGCTTGGTACGCTTCTTCTCCTAGCTCGTTTCTCAGCTCTGTCATTTTCACTTCTTCATTTAATTTAGTATTGTGTAAGCAATATAGTTCACGCAAACAAATAAATGTTTATTAAAAGAATCAAAGAAAATTTATTATATTTCATGCTATTATTCTGCACAAAATATACTTTGCAACTTGTGTCATATTCTTTAATGATGTTGACCGGGTGGCAATTTAGATTCCTTATGAAACTATCCCAATATGAACAATCTGCTTCTATCCAACACTTCCATTATGTTGCTGCTATTAAAGACTGCAATTCAACTCCCTCATTCTCATCACAAAGATAATATTGAGCTCATACCATAACATCTCAAAGCAATTGAATAAGTTGTTGTATTGATCCAGTGAGCTATAAGCCCATGAGCATAACTTTGCCATATCCTTCTTGAAATTGAGCAGGGCCATCCACTTTTGAAAAAACATTAAACTAATTAGATTAATTGATAAGCTTACTCATAGACAATATAGACACATTATTCTTAAATAGTAATATAGAAATGAATGAAAGTATCTTCCATGCAGTCAGCAATAAACATGGAAATTCTCAAATTTTAAGCAATGATCAAGAGTATATAACTATTATCAAAGGTCAGTTCATGTGGCAATAGCTACTATGATTTATCTCATCCAATAACGATCATAATGAGAAGCTACAAATCTAGATATAGAAATGATCAAAAGATATCTTTTACAAATCTAGATATAGAAATGATCAAAAGATATCTTCTTCTTCTCATTTGACTCCGCTAAATAACATAGTTGTCTCATACTTTTGATTTCATTTCTTAGTAAAGTAATTTGTTAAAGTAGTCTTAAGACGTTTGTAGCACCACAATTTAAACAACCAAGAAAATTGAAAAGATAACATTTCATATTAAGGAATTCTCTGACCTATCTTACAACACAAGTCCCTGAACAGTGCATTCTTGAAGATCAGAAGTGAAAAGCTCCATAATCTTAATGCTTATCCTTTGAACCTTATTCATGCCTAATCCACCATGTTTATTAGCATATGAAAATATTACATTTCAGTATAAAATATTGTGTAATCAATGGTACATATAATTAATGTCAATATTATTTAGGCCAAGAGTCCATCTTTCAAACTCGATGCACAGCTAGAAACAATAGGGATTGCTCAAACAAACCAATTTGTATGTCAACATACCAATCGGGAAGACATTTCTATTTGCATAAGAGTGCCAAAAAAAACTTCAATAGGAGCTCATCGAGGGCTATCATATTGAGTGAGATTTCATTTTTATGTAGCATACTAAAATTCTATATATAATAATAATAATCTATTAATAGCAAATTGCGATCACCCTAAAACTTAAAACAGATCAGTATTAAGAAACTAATTTGTATGTCAAGCACACCAATTTGTATGTCAACATACCAGTCGCGAAGGCAATTTCTATTTAAATAAGAGTGGAAAAAAAAATCCAGAGGAGCACATTAAGGGCTATCATATTGAAGTGAGATTTCATTCCAATGCAGCATACTCAAATTCTATATATAACAATAATCCATTAATAGCAAATTGCGATCACCCTAAAACTTAAAATGGATCAGTATTAAGAAACTAATCATCACCACAAACACTCATACCATCATATTGCATTTTTCTATCATTAGCACATATAAAAGAGCAAACTGCATAAAATCCTTTCACGTGCTATTTAATGCAATTACTGAATTAATTAATGAGATACTTGAATAACCTGTAGAGCACCGATTGACGACCTAACAATGCATGAATTCAAATTTGGAATAAAAGCCCACATCCTGCAAAATAAGAAATATATCTGGAGATTAATTTTAAAATATTAATATGTAGGCATGAACAACATCAACCCAATTGAATTTAATGTAATATAACACTGATTATGGAATAATATACTCCACATGGCCATATACTGAAAGCTATGATTAATCACCTAGACGCGGTAAGATCGATTTTATCGGTTGAAATTCAAATTTCTCCCCATGAAAAAATAAGAATGGATTTCTTTCAGCCCAATTTAGATTGAAACATATTTCTAATGTATACTGTCTCACTTCCCAACATTAACATCACCCTAGCACCATGTTTTCAACTTACTGCCATCAGGTTTTCTTTCTAGAAACCAAAAATGAATAGTTTTTTTTTTTAAGAAAGGAACAAAACAATAACCCAAAAATTCAGTCCATTGTTTAAAATCTAAATTAATTTCTAAATATATGCATAATTCACACCAATGTTCATCAACAATAACAGTACTGGAAACCTGTATGAACACCATAAAGTCGCCAAAATACTAAACCCATAGGCAAATGTTGTTAATTCACTTGAACTCAAAGCTTCAAAAACCCACATGATAGCTTAATTTTTAGATTCCTAGATGATGAATCAATAGTTTATAGTAGTCCACATTGTATTGATTAGTGAAATCATAATCATGACAAGTATGTAATGCTGGAAGCTATGTCTCATTAATGCTTTGAATGTTCGTCATAATTTCTTTATCACTCTTCTCCCTACCATTAACATTGTAATGAAATTCTGAACAACATAATTCCATTCCAATCAAATTAGACACAAAAAAGAAATACACAATCCAAATGAAAGATTTAACTGTCATGAATATTGCCCTTTTTCAATGACCTTACCATCCGTCTCGATGCTGAAATTCCATGTCTTTAGAACCTCACCAGTGCTTTGCTCATGATCATCAACAATATCCTCTGTAATTTCCCAACTTCCAACCACTCTACAACTACTTTACAGAACAGACTAAGTTTAAATAAACAAACCCTCAAATTCGATAAACCAAATTTGCATCCCATCTAACTTTATAGCTCAAAAGAAAAATCAAAATTACCGGAAAGCTGAGAAGTGAAATTTGAAATGAAGGATTTGGAAGCCCATATTTCTTAACTCTTGCAAAACTTTCATCTGGATACACTCCACGATTATACAATACTGCAACAGTTCTTCCCAATCAAAATTTTTCGAAAAAAGAGAAAAGATGCATAGGCTGATTATTAGACGCACGAGCTCCCCTGATCAAGAAAATATACAAGTCAGAAACATCAACAATGAAATTAGGAATGATCACAGCAAGGA
This sequence comes from Scutellaria baicalensis, assembly GCA_005771605.1. NCBI lineage: Eukaryota > Viridiplantae > Streptophyta > Magnoliopsida > Lamiales > Lamiaceae > Scutellaria > Scutellaria baicalensis. Next base: position 127,359 of record VALJ01000012.1, read on the forward strand.
GATATACCATGAGGCTCCAGCAGGAAGAGCAGCAGATCTACCAGAGCTACTATTTGGAGGAGAAACTCTAACACCAATTCCAGGATTCTGCTTTGAGCATACAACAAAAATCACATGTTAAAGTGACAAGTAGATTGAGGATTTGGGAAATGCTCTAGCGCTTCAATTTATGTGGTTTTTTCTTTCAGACATTTTCACAAGCAAGTTAACTACAAACCTTCGCGGCAAGGTATATCACTCAATATACTCCATTCCATTTCAATCAAACGCAATATAAACAGTCAAATTGCATCTTCTCCTTCATGTATAAATCAATCAAGTTTTTCATACACACAATTAAACAACCCACCACAACCTCCCTTCACAGGAAATTTAAAACTAAAAAAGGACTTTCAGGCAAAGAAAAAAAAGGTGGGCTTACCTTCATCAAATTCCTTCTTGCAAATGAGCTTTAGTGCGCCAGAAATCTAGCTTCAGCAGCAGAAATTGAAAACTAAACAAAATAAGCGACCCAAGAAAGAAAAGCAAGTGAGTTCGAATTAGGATTGCTGTGGAAAAGCAGTGGTCGGGATTTGGGGGCAGTGTGCGGCGCTTGAGATCTGCTATGGATCAGTTTTACTCCACTGATGTATCAGGACACTAAACGACACTTGTTTATGAGAATATGAAGCATTCGAGAATGACATAATTGAGAAATCTGGCAGTTGAGGTGTCCTATGATGAGGAGAAATGGAAAGACACATGTCAGCTGGAGAGTAACTTAAAAATCTGACGTGTCAAGCTCTAGAGAGTTACAACTCTATTATTATATATATAGATGAGGAATAGGTTTCATTTTCTTTGAGTAAAAAATAATTATTATTTGTGATGCTAATTGCTAAATGAGCTTCATGAAACAGATTAGGGCTTCTGTCACAATTATGTGACCATTTCATAATGGGCCAGTCCAATATAACACCATAAAGATCCAACACACTTGAATTGTCCTAATTAATATTTGGGTCTAAATGAATGAAAAATGTTAATATAGATAAATTCATTCCTTAGATGATTTTAAAGCTTAAAATTTAACTTAATTTTGGCAAGGAAAAAAAAAAAAAGATTCACGTTTGTCTGCAATTTGAAGAACTAGTAAAAGTAATATAGCGGGCTCGACCACTATTAAATGACAATATTAATTTTCATTTTTTTAGTGTCACGCTAAAATTTGATCTAGTTGAAACATTTTAAATACTTTTATAGGATTATTTTACTATTATTTCAATTGACGACAAAAAATAATTAATACTTTTTTTCGATAAAGTTGAAATTTAAACAATAAAATTGAAAATTATTTTACATTTATCATACTTAATAACATATTTCTTAACATATATTAATTATTTTTCAGAGTCATGTCACTATGATTTAATTGAAACGTTTAAATGTTCTTACATGATTCTTTTACCATCATTTCAAATCACGATAAAAAGTGATTAACACTTTGTTTTGACAAAGATGAAATTTACTTTACATTTCCAAAAATATAAAATTGACCATACTTGAACAACATACATCTCAACACATATACTTATTTTTCAATTTCACTTCATATGATTTAGTTGAAACAGTTAAATGCTTCTACATGATTCTTTAACCATTTTTTCAAATTGCGACAAAAAATAATTAATACTTTGTTTTGATAAAGTGGAAATTTATTCTACATCAATGAACGTATATAAAGATGATCATAATTAAGTAACATATATCTCAACACAAATTAATAATTAATACAAAATACTGACTTTAATATGATCTTAAATCATCAATTTTCATCTATTTACACAATATACGTATTTTGAGAATATGTACCCATGAATACACACAATTATCAACAAACGAAGCCTAGATACAGAAATTTGGGACAAAGAGAACCGAATTCAAAAATAATGTGGTCAAAAATGAAAAAGATGATAGTTGAGGGGCGGAAGTGCAATTAAAAACAAAATTCTGAACACTAAATACAAATACAAAGAGTAGAGTTTCGCGGTTATTACCCTCACACAATAAAATAAAAATTAAAAACATAAATTCATTCTTCTTCCCACCTTTCTCTCTCTAAAGCACTCCCCTTTCTCTCTCTAAAGTCTCACTATATCGCAGAAAAATCGTAATCTCATCTCCTTTACCAACAATCGTCCATATATATCAAATCTGGAGCTTTTTCTCAAATGCTGTGAACTGAATTTGGTGCAGAGGTAAAGAGGAAGAAAGGGAGCGGTGTTTGTAATTTTTTTTCCTTGTTGCTGATCTTTTTTGTTTTTAATTTCGTTTTTTGAATTTTTTAATTTGAGTTATGTGTGGTTAGGGTTTTAAGTGGGCGGGTTTTGATTCGTTTCATGGTGGTTTTAGCTGATTATCAGTGATCAATGGTGTTTTGTTTGTTTGATTTTTCTGTTTTCCTTTTGGTTTTCTAGCAGTGAATTCGCGTCTTGTTTTGAATCTGATTGAATTTGGTTAATTACTCAAAGATTTCACCTTTCTTGCCGTTTTTTTGTGATGAAGTTGTAAAGATCGTTAATTTGAGTCTTTGAAGTGTGTTTAATTTTGAATTTTGAGGAGTCTTTTGGGTGCTTCGTTTGAATGAAGTGTGTGCGCGTTTGGTGGGAGATATCTCATGTGAATGGATGTTTGTGAATTACTTTTTCTTGAAGGTGAGATTTGAGCTATTTTCTACATCAATGTTGAATATTTGTTGAATTAAATGTTTAATTATCTGCTTTAAATTTATTCAAATTATTCAAATAAATTAATTTTTTTATCCACCCGTGTTTTCTTATTTCTTGCTTAACTTGACAATTGCTGTTTTGGCTTTCTTCCTATGATCCACACTGATAATGCTTTTGTTTGCTCATCTAAAATTGCTGTAATTATTTTTCAAGATAATTTAAAATGTTGGAATGGGTTACCCAACTTCTATTTACTTTTTTTTTTCCCTCTTGTTTTGGGACTACTTTCTTTCTGTTCTTTGGGGCTGAAATAAATGTTATGTTTCTGACTGTTAGTTTATTTGTGGCCTTGTCCGCTTAAATAAATACTCGCATGGGTCATATTATTTTCTGGAGGGAAGATAAGAGATTCTTCATTGGGATTATAAGTAGTTGTTGTTCAATAAATAACTTTTAAGGAATATCTGGTGTATTATGATAGCTAACGTAATGATTTGTGCGATTTTCTTGGCATTTTGCATGTAGGTTTTTAGGGTAGCAGATAATGGGACCCACAAGAAAGTCTAGAAGTGTGAATAAGCGTTATTCTTACATCCACGACGTATCTCCTGGAAAAGATGGAGACAGTGGTAAAAGAAGTAACAGTCGGGTGAGTTTCTAGTGAACTATATTGTTTCCTTTACAATATCACTTTCTCTGGTGAAACAACACTCCTTGCTTGAGCTGCCCATGTCATAACATGTGATATGATTCTCTCTCTGTTCTTAAGCAATGTTGCCAGGCCCATGGCATAAGTGATAAGCCTGAAACTTTTATATTTCCAGCCTCTAACTTCTGAAAAAAATATTTCAAACTATTATTCAAATGTCTCGAAGGCCTCTTGCTGTATAGAATTTTTGATGTATTGATGTTGCAGCAATACACTATTTTTTATGTTTGCATTTTTCACTGTTGTATTGTTTTTCTGTCTCCATTTGCACATAAGCAGCTATTATTTTCATTTCATTGGTTGTGCATCCTATGATGATAACAGGATGTTCGTTTATGTTGGGAAACTTCGTAAGACATGGTCATTTATGTGATATGTGCTGTTTGAGTTGTTATAACAAGCTGCAGGAACCAAGCATGATGTCCCACTGATGATTTTCTATATCTGGTTGTTTCTTAAAAATTGGGATTGTGCATGTAAGAACTGACCATGCCCTTTTATTTTTGTAATGCAGAAAAGGAAGTTGTCTGACATGCTTGGGCCTCGATGGACCACAGAAGAACTAACTCGTTTTTATGACTCTTACCGCAAGCATGGTAAAGATTGGACAAAGGTTAGCTCAAAACTTTGTAGTAGTCTCGTTTATTATGTGCATAAATGATGGCTTGAAAGTTGTATTAGATATTATATTCTTAAAACTATCTGACCACACATCATAAATATGAGCACCACGACCTAAGTGTCATGAATCATCATTTTGCCATCTTGTTTAATCTTTCAGTTGCTAATAGATTATCTTTCTCTTTATTGTATGGGTACAAGGTGGCTGGTGCTGTTCGAAATCGATCCTCAGAAATGGTGGAGGCACTTTTCACAATGAATAGGGTAAATCTGAATTTTGATTTATGTCTTCAACAGAATCATTTTCTTGCCACAATCCATCTTACCTCTCTTCCAGCTAGTTGTCTGTTCAGCCATCGTGCAGTAGTTCATCTATGAGACTTCTTTTTTGTTTTTTGAGTTATGTTGCAGGGCAATTTTAGGTCTGAGCAGCTCTATATGGTCTATGACAGGCTCTAGTATAAATTCTTTGCCTTTAAGATCGTCTAGAATCTATTGGCCCATGAAATTTAAAATATCATCATCAGATAATCTTATTTATTTCGTATCTATGATAATATTTGCAGTAATTGAAAAAGACCTGCCTTTTTAGTGTCACAGTTGAGTAAGAAGGCTTCAGGTTGCTGATACCATTATGCATAGTAGCAAGACCCCAATAGTTTTCTAGAGAACAAGAAATGAGATAATTGTGCAGACAGAAGGTTGCGTCATTTCTGTCCTCTGATTATATATACATCCCCATATTTGTACTGGAATCTTCGCTGTGCAACAATAATATTATTGAACCTGCACGAGCCATGGGCAGTTCATATGCTAATGAGGAGATACTTCTAATTAACTATAATTTTGCTTTTATCCTGTGGTATCATTTCAAGAAGATTTATTATCCATGGTGACTATGTTAGACCACATTGACTAGATATTTCTGTGGAGGTTAGTTTTTCAACAATTACACTTTTATGTTTTCTCTTACCTTCATATCTTTAATTTCAGGCGTACTTATCTCTTCCACATGGAACTGCTTCTACTGCTGGATTGATAGCTATGATGACTGATCACTACAGCAACTTGGTGAGACTGTAAATTAATTCAATAATCAAAATTCCATTTAACTTGAAAATTCTTTGTTCAAATTCATATTTTGAAATGTGCAAATATTACAGTAATAATGTGAACAAAGCAGCCAGACCTTGTCCTAAATCTTATTTGTATGGCATACCCTCCTGTATGTATGAGATCTGGCTTTCATGATGTATTCACTCTGCATTCATCCGTGGTTACATAATTCTTTAAGATTTATGGTGATGAAAAACCGTTTATTAAGTAATGTTGTAGCATATTTCAAATCTTTCACTGAAAATACCAAATACAATGTCTATTTATGCCAATCTGTTTTTGGTTTCACAGGCAGGAAGTGATAGTGACCAAGAAAGCAATGATGGAGTGGGATCATCTCGAAAGACTCAGAAGCGTGCTCGTGGGAAAGTACAGCCACCTCCTACCTCTAAAGCACCAGATGAGCAGTTTGTTCCACATTCCCCAATCATTGGGTCAAATTACGGTTGCCTGTCGTTATTAAAGAAGAAACGCTCTGGTGGTATGTTAGATTTTAAATAAATCAAGATCCGGTATATGCATATCAATGTTTGAAGTCCATCATTAGAAACTGTACCTTTGTTTAGTCCATGTGTCTCTGCTGAATAGGTTCTGAATCATATGTAGTTAGGACCCCTAGGTATGAGTGAAGGATTAAACGTACCAAAGTTATGGGTATGTATTCTTTAACATGTACATGTGTACTCCCAATTATAAATTTTTACTCACGTGTCCTGTGCATCAGAAGTCTCTTGAATGTGTTACTTTGTCTCTTCCCTTCCCCCAAACCCCTCCTGGTTTAGGACATGATTTTTCTGGAAATTTATGTATGGAAATTTCTTCAGGAAGCAGGCCTCGTCCTGTTGGGAAAAGGACACCAAGGTTCCCTGTTTCATTTTCATATGAAAATATAAATGGAGATAAATACTTTTCTCCAACCAGGCAGGGGTTGAAACTAAAGGCTAACGCTGATGACGATGAAGTGGCTCATGAAATAGCCATTGCTCTGGCTGAGGCATCACAAAGAGGTGGTTCTCCCCAGGTTTCTGGAACGCCAAATAAAAGAGCTGAAAGTGTCATGTCATCACCTTTTAGGCATGCTCAAAGAAAGGTGATGATTTATCCTACTTTACTGTACCAATTTGATTTAACCAACTTACAGAACTGTTGTTGCACCTGGTTGCAGCATTCTCTAGCAGAAATGTCAAATTTGAAGCTCTTGGCAGCTGACACTGATGAAGAAGATTTAGAAGGAAGCACAGAAGCTGACACTGGTGAGTTGCCTAGGTATAAGAGTGAATCTGTAGGTATTGGTGCAACGAGACACAAGGGAAAAAAGCTGGAAGGGAGAAAAACTGAGGTTGATAACAATAATGAGAGTCATTTGGATGACATCAAGGAAGAATGCAGTGGAACAGAGGAAGGTCAACGGTTAGGTGCAATGAGAGGCAATTTTGATGTGGAGGTTAATGACAATAAGATCTCTAGATCCCCCATGCAGAGAAAGAAAAGCAAGAAGGTTCTTTTTGGAAGAGGTGTGTCAAATCTTTGCATATCTCTAAATTAAGCTTCAAATCCTTGTTCGTCTCTCTGAATCATCATGCGGATCATGGAGATTTTCCCTCTGGATACTGGCTGATTGACAAAAGAGTTCCCATTTCATTTATTTATCTGAATGATTACTGTATATTATTTATAATTAATTGCTAATTAAGAATCATTATTTAAAGTAAAGTGATGGTAGGGAAAACTTGCTTGCTTTCGTAATTACGTTCCACAGTCTATATGATGTTTCTCGCCAACTTTTTTGGCTAGTTTTCTTTATCAATATTTTTTGAACTAGATACTTTGTACATAGAGACCTAAAAGTTGATTAAACATTGATCAAAACACCTTATTGGATGTGAATGCACTTTATGTCTCAGAAAGATAGGTTTTTGGCACTCCAGAGGTTAAACATGTTATCATATGTACTATTATCATGCTCCGTGTGAAAATTTATTCGGTGGCAGGGAAAGTAGTGTTTTAATTAATTTACTATTTTGCTTGCTTTTGTAATTTGTATTCAATTTGAAGATATAATGGGTTTTGTAGATGAAGGACCTGCCTTTGATGCCCTGCAAACTTTGGCTGATTTATCGTTGATGATGCCAACAGAAAATGAAGATGGTATGTGATCTAGTTCCACTCTTTCCTATTTAATAAATTCTCAAGTCTATAAGTTTTGCTGTCATACTGCACTTCTGTTCACTTGGCTACCTTCTTATGCAATTTAAATTTGTAACTACCTACTGTCTTAGCATGCCATTGTTGAATCGATGAATTGGCCTATAAATCCATCATACTAATTCAATCTGCATAATTGGCTTACAATCGAAAGGTTTGTTTCTTCGTCATGCAGTTAATGTATTTTGAAAAGGTAAACTTTGGTAGTTAATAATTTTCTGAATTCCCATCCGGTATATCATGTCTGTTTGTCCTATCCATAAGCATCCAGCACTTTGGAAATTTCAAATTCTTATCAGAAAAAAGATCATTTCGGATGATTTCCTTGGATGAAATCGTGCATCTTATTCTTATGATTTACTTTCTTCTATTATTGGCCTTGTTGAACATGACACAGTTTTGGATGAGGGGTTGAAAAATGTAATCTGTGTCTTCTTACTTTATTATGTTGCTCTTCAGCATACTGGTTGAGATTTAGTGTTGTTTTTATTCAAATGGGTGGACAGTTAAAAATAAAGTTCACCTTAGAAAATAATATCGTATTTCAAGACATTGCAGAGAAGATGAGAGCACTAAATTTGGCATTGAGGGAACATCTGCAGCAATTGTGTTTTTTTATTTCTCAATCATCATATTAACATTATGAATATCATGAGTCATGACTGTGCTGTCTAAACTTTTTTATTCATTCATCAGAATCAAGGGTGCAGTTTAAAGATGAACATGATGATCATGTTGATGAGTCTGTGCCATTAGAAGCTCCACCAGCAAAACAGCCTAGAGAAAAACGTAGATCCTCGGGTGTGAGGATGAAAGGACATCTAATTTCAAGTTATGAAGTTGCTTCCAGCAAAACATCAAAAGCTGGAAAAGGTTCAATTTTTGATGTTAGTTCTGTTCCTGATGAGAACCAGGACTCCCATCGGTCTACCACCAAAATAACAAGAAAGAAACAAAAGATGCAATTGTCTAAGGTGAGAAAGGCGTGCAGTTTCTCTTTCAATGGTGATCATTGTTTCAAATTTTATTTTTGGCGTGGTTAGTTTACTCTAGTATATATTTGCAGAATCAGAAAACTGAAGCTCATACTGATATTCGTTGTAGTGAATCTCCAGGGATTGAGGTACTTCTATTTTGCACTATAATATTTGTTAATGACATTTAACTAATATTAATCATTGTTGGTGTTGGCTCCATAAGCAACCCTATAAATGTATATCAGTATCTGTATATATAAAGTAAATTAATCATCTCCAAGTAATGCCTACTCTATTAGAAAGCTCAACACTTGTAATTCTACTTTCCTTTAGGCTGGAGATGCAGGCAAGAAATCAATGATTAAGAGTAAGAAATCTTCCCAAAGCAGTCCACCGAAATTGATGAAAGTTTCAGATAATTCTTCCAGTGCTGACCTACGGAAAGAAGGGAGTGACTCGGCCCAGTCAGCCATACAGGTTCCTGTGACCAACCAGGTTAATTTACCTACTAAAGTTAGGAGCAGGCGTAAGATGGATCTGAAAAAGCCACTGGTTCAGAAAGACGTGAAATTTCCTGAAAAAATCTCAAATGACGAGAGTAATCTTGCTTTTGGTTCGCTCAATGATACATCATTTAAATTTAAGGTTTGATTGTCTCAAATTCCTTAAATCCAGAAATTTGATAATTCAAATATGAAGTTCCTTATACCATTTTCTTTCAAGCAGGAACTGTCTAATTGTTTGTTAAATCAACGTCTAAGGAGATGGTGTACTTATGAATGGTTCTACAGTGCCATTGATTATCCATGGTTTGCAAAAAGGGAGTTTATTGAATATCTGTATCATGTTGGATTGGGTCATGTACCAAGATTGACTCGTGTGGAGTGGGGTGTAATAAGAAGGTACATCATATGCATTCGGTTTATAGTTCAATTTTGTGCTGTTGATTATCTGAACCATGCATTAGCATGACAATGGTTAATGTTTTCTCTAATGTTCAAGCAGTTCACTTGGTAAACCACGGAGATTTTCAGAGCAGTTCCTGAAGGAAGAAAAGGAGAAGCTCAATCAATATCGAGATTCTGTTAGAAAACATTACACTGAGCTCCGTGAAGGTTTCAGGGAAGGACTACCGACCGACCTTGCAAGGCCTTTATCAGTTGGACAGCGTGTGATTGCCATTCATCCGAAAACAAGGGAGATTCATGATGGAAGTGTGCTAACTGTTGATCACTCGAAGTGTCGGGTTCAATTTGACCGTCATGAGCTGGGGGTTGAATTTGTCATGGTAAGAAGGTTATGCTTATTAAGCTTTCATACAGGTCATCATGTTGGATATTATAGGATTCAGGCTCATAATCGTATAAGCATGTGTAATTTCATGGTGCAATTGCATATCTTCAGCTTATATAATCCTATGTTTTTTCTGCTTAGTCTTGCTTTAGTTTCTGCTAGTTTGAGATGGTTTTTCCCACTCTCTTAACTAAAGGTGTACAATATATTCTGACTTTCTTTGTGGGATTTATGCAATTCTTTCCTTGGCAGGACATTGACTGCATGCCAGTAAATCCTTTCGAGAATATGCCTGCATTTGGGAGGCACACATTTGCAGTTGATAAATTCTTTGAGAACTTGAATGAACTAAAAGAAAACGGACAAGCAAAAGATTACATTAAGTTAACTCCTACCGACGGTTTGGATAATGTTGATGGTATTCCTCAGTTATCTTCATTAGCTAATCCTGCCAGTTTGTTGAAGCAGACAAAGGCATGATTTCCCTACCTTACTTTTCATTCTTCAATGGTTTACATTAGATGTTCACTTTATCTCTATTATAATTTCTTAAAACTATTATTAATTTTTTTTTTCTTGTGGCTCGGATCACATAGTTTTATTTGTGCTAATGCATTCAAATTTTGAAATTTCACACCACCTATGTTGCTATGTCCAATGTTAGAAGTAATCATCACTTTGCAGCTATTTGGATGCATTATTTATTTCTTATTGCATCCAGTGTCTGGTTGCATTATTTAGTCTTGTAAACCCCATATTCTGGTTCACTCCAAGCAAAAGATATAAATTAGCATTGGACAGTAGTATCTCAAGTAAGTTACTCTTCACCAGGTTGCTTCTGCGAATGTTAATGTGCCAACAAGGATGGGATCTGCTGATACTGCAACCTACCAGCAGACATTATATTCTCAGCCTGGTACTCTAGCTCAGTTCCAGGCAAAGGAAGCTGACATTCAAGCTCTTGCGCAGCTGACTCGTGCTCTAGATAAAAAGGTATCATTACCCAGCTGCTTATCTGTTTGTTCAATTTGTTGTTTTCACTGAGTTGGCAACTTTCCCTTTGATAGTATAATGGTTTGGTTCATGGTTCTACAAGTAGTTTCTACGTTCTTTGCTCTTTGTGACGAATTATGTTGGGTTGTTTTCAAGGGTTTTAAAGAAATACTGATTTTTTTATTATGAAAATGGAATTATATGTGCCAGCATTTGGACTTTGGCTGTGAATCTAGTTTGAATATCAAGGCATGATAGGCTTCATTGCTTGCATCCAATATATGCAGGAATCAATTGTTCTGGAGTTGAAACGGATGAATGATGATGTGTTGGAAAATCAGGATGGTGATTGCCCTTTGAAGGATTCAGAGCCATTTAAAAAGCAATATGCTGCTGTACTTATACAACTGAATGAGGCCAATGAACTGGTACAAGTCCCCATGAAGTAGAACTAAAATCTTGCATTTCCACTTTGTTTATATTGGCTGCATTTTGTTGCACCAGAATATCTTCTTTAACCATAATTTTTTTTGGCAGGTTGCTTCGGCTTTACACTGCTTGAGAGAACGGAACACATATCAAGGAAAATGTCCACTCACATGGCCAAGGCCAGCAACATACCTTGCTGATCCTGGTAACACATTGAGTTCTTTCGACCGTCCTGCATGTCAAACTCAGGAAGTTGGATTACATGTGAATGAAATCATGGATAGTTCAAGAACAAAAGCCCGAACAATGGTAGATGCAGCTATGCAGGTAAACAAGTCAAGTCTGGTAGTTTTAAGTGACTCCTCGAGACTTTCCAACAATTAGTTAATAGACCAGATACTGTTGGTGCATGAAGTTGGTATTATATGTGAATCTACTGGGATCTATTTCTGACCCTTTCCTTTATGTAATCACATCAACTTTCTAAGTGATCTTCAAGGAATTTCTTCGTACTTGTTCAGGCAATATCATCACTCAAAAGTCGAGAGGATACCGTTGAGAAGATTGAGGAAGCTATAGACTATGTCAATGACCGGCTGCCCTCCGCTGATTCCTCTATGCCAGTGGTGACTCTTCAACACCATCTTTTTAACTCATGCTTCTTCATTGATCTATTGATTTTGTCATTTTAATTTGAAACTTACCACAGAAAACTGATCCAAAATCGACAAATGCATCTGACACCGAGGCACAGATTCCTTCTGAGTTGATCACAAAATGCGTAGCAACTTTGCTCATGATTCAGGTGAGCTATAAAAAGAAAGCAAACATGTCTTCCTCCCTACGAAGAAATGTGGTTGCACATTTCCCTTCATTCTCTGACTAATTATCTTTCATAATTGCAGAAATGTACAGAACGGCAGTTCCCTCCGTCTGAGGTAGCACAGATTCTAGATTCAGCCGTTACAAGTTTACAGCCTCGTAGTTCTCAAAACCTTCCGGTTTACACCGAAATACAAAAGTGTGTGGGCATCATCAAGAACCAGATATTGGCTCTGATACCAACTTAGTTGCATAAGTTGATTCTCATTCAACTCTCAGCCAAAGTTTTTTCTTTTGGAATGATTAGTACTAGTAGAACTCGTGTTCATCGTTGCTTCGTATAGACTCGACTCTTATCATGAGCAGCAGCTAGTTATCTAGTTATTGGTAAATGAGTGATGAAGGTTGACATAAACACTGTACATCATTGCTTGTTATGACGCTGGATAGCCTGCATTTTAACATCGACTAGAGGAATTCCCTTCACAGATTGTAAATCGATTAAAAAGACGATGCAATAAGTTAATGAATGTAACCTGCTTGGTTTTTTCCTCCCTCTCTCTCTCTCTCTCCCCATAATTATTGGGTGCAATTTTAATTCTGAGTCTCATTACATTGGGTACTATTGTGTCATACTATTTCCAATTGTTCAAAGAGTATTTTATTCTCAGTCGTACTGTGTTTAATTATCACAGATATGTATATATGTTGAAGTTATATGTTTGTTGGAAAACATTATATTTCATAATTACCCATACATAAACATATTCGTTAAATGTCACATCACGATCACAATATTTCAGTAGTTACATATCTCAAAAACTTTCCAGAACAAACTTAAAATCCAGCGTTATTTAGCACAAATATAAATAGAATAAAATTATCAAATCAATTAGTGTTCAAAAATTTATCAACGAATTAGACAATAATATAGATTTTAATCGGTTCTCCAATTTTTAATTTTTTTTTTTAACTGCATGGATTTCCATCTTATCTTTCAAAGAATAAATAAGAAGAAAAAAGAAGAACCAACTTCTATCAATCATAACAAATCTAGTGTTCACTGTCCGTTGGACCTCCAGAACTTGACATATCAAAAATTGCAAGATGATCGATTTTCAGCATCTCATGAATTCTCAAGAAAATAGTCGATACCAAAATCTAAGTAGATCAAAGTTTCAGCTTCTTTTTCGGCCTTTTTGAAGTATAGGCGATGGCATTGTCCAAATTCTGAAAAAGTGATGAGGATTATCTGAGCAAATATTGGGACCTAAAGAATAGCAACCCAATGGAAAAAGCACTAATAAACACCATACCTTCTGTTTGTTCTTTTGATTTTTTTCCTTCTTTTTCTTTTTCTTCTTCTGCTTTTGTTTTTTGGGCACAGAGGTCTCAGTTATCTCCTCTCTTTCCAATTCCTGTCAAAGCCATACAGGGAGATAAGACTAGAATACTACAGTTCGAAGAAAGTTTTTATACAGAATGAATCTCTGCAGATTTATGATCTGATTTCAATGCAAATGCACCTCATCATCTCCAAATGTATCGACATGATGAATAACTCTTCCTGATGTCGAAGTGCCACCTGAATAAAATACAAAATAGGGCATAAGGAAATATTGCAAAAATGCAAAGAGTGAACCCGTCAATAACTCTAATTATTAGCCTGAGAAAACAGAAAAAGAGAAAATGATTGTAGAAATGATATTTCTTTATAAAGCAGAGGTCAAAAACAACTAATATCAATTTGGTCTCACTTTAAGATATCTAGAGGATTAATATGTTGCAAATTTTGGGTTAAACGAAAAACGGAAAGACAGTTCACATTTCAATGTAGGCTGTTTTCTGACGATCAGTTCAAGCTTTTCTTTAGAATTTCTTGTAATTCTTACAACAAAGGGCAATTCTATACACACCCCAAACAATACTAAACACACCCCATCTATACACATGAAAATTAAAATAATAAAAAAAGGAGTATGTGTATAGATGGGGTGTGTTTAGTATTGCTTGGGGTGTATATAGAATTGTCCTTTTTACCTTATGCAATTTTCTATAACCAGCTAATTAAATATTAAATATAAATTCAATTTTAGTTTCTCCACAATTATAATAGAACAGTTCTGAATGCACTGGCAAGGTATGAAAGACAAAAATGCCGCTTGCTTAAATTATATATTCTATTTTCCTTTCCAGCAATGGGGCCTAGGGACCGATATGATGATTGGTTTAGGTAGGGCGGCCGGCCATACCTTTCCAACAATCCTTTCGCACTTCTCTTAGGAATTCGAGAGCTTCTAAACTCCAGCAAAAGCAAATAGGGAGGGGGCTCAACTAAAGGGGCGGGCGAAATTACGTGAGAGAAAGAACCTCTTTGAGACTATGAGGCAAGGGAGTCCATTGATGATTATCTTATGGACATATATCAAATGGTAAGCTATTTTCCCACAGAAGAACCTGGTAGCTCCTTAAATCAATATTCAGATCAGTTGATTGTTGGATCAAAGAAAAGAGCAATCATTGAATCACATACAAGAAAAAGCAAGAAGCTGAAACGCTCTACCGAAGGTTCAAATATACTTCGAAATTGTGAAACATGCATTGATGCACAAAAGGAGAGCTGAATCACTGAAAAACACATGAATTCCAGGAAGTTGTTGCTTGAGATGCATCCAGAAAAATACATTTCTTGATGCCAACTTTTTTGTTCCTCAAACTGACAAATTCTAGTGCACCCCACAACTCCATCAGAAACGCAAACCTTCACCAAATGAAAGAAAATAACGCACCAAAAACCAAACTTCTGACTAAAAGTTAGAACCTTAATATCAACAAAGAGAAGATGAGAAAACCTACTGCATATAACTGTCTGTTTGGCATTCTTCACTGCTAACTCAACAAGCTTCGGATCCATAGAAGCCAGCCCATTTGGCTCCTGAAGCTTTCTTTCAAGAAACTTTGCCAAAGCAGCCGCCTTATTGGTCTTCATCGGACCCCCAGGGTGTGCCAGCCTACACATAACAAGAGCCTCATTGCCCTCAATTGCAACAAGAATCGAAATCAAAAGAATAGCCCACCATTTTCCCAACACACAAACTAAACTTACAAGTACTGCAACTAGTTCACCCTGGTATGCATTAGTTTGGGCATACACATACCAACACATATATAGTAACTTTTGTATAATAAACACACCCTAATTACCAATTTCTATAAAGAAACAACAGCATAACAATCCATTAGATATCTATCACTAATACAAACCTGAAACCGCAATTCCCAATTAGATCTATACATACACACAAATATACCCTAATCACCAAAAAATAAAAAAACTCAAGTGTTGCACAAATGAATTATGGCAACCGCCACAAGCATAAACAGTTCGTAGCAACTTGATTAGGCTAAAGCACGAAATCAAAATTGACGATTATCAGAATAATGTTGTGTGTGTCTAAACGAACCTAGATTGGAATCGATTCTGATTGGTCGCAGATGGAAGAGGAGCAAACTTGCTTCCTCTCAGAGCTTTCTTCTCCTCTTCCGTCAGTTCTTCCATGCCTCCTCTCTCTCTCTCTCTCTCTCTCTCTGGGAGTCGTTCAAATGATCGTAATTACCGATTTGCCTCCTTTCCTTTTTGTATATTTCGTAAATACCCTCAGCTTAAAATATAAATTACAAAATATTGGGTTACAAATTACAATTACATGCAAAAAAATTTATCCTCAGGTATTAACTTTTATTGCTTTGCAACTTGAAATTTTTGTTATTCGCTACTAACCTTTAAATTCTAAAGTTTATCTGACTTGAGTTGAAATATCTTTTACGATTATCTTTTGTATGTATAATTTAATTTTTTCATTTTGCAACCAAAATTTTAATTTTTTTTATCCAATTGCAAACCTCTGATTTAAAATACATTTTGATAAATTTTCAGAATTTGAGATTGCAATTAGATAAAAAACAAAATTAGGACTGCAAAGTGAAAAAATTAAAATCATGTATCTGAAATATTAAATAACATGTGTGTCAAGTGATCTAATTCTACACTTTATCGAAAAATTTGTTACTACATCAATTTTATAAGACTGAGTTGCAATTGAACCACAGAGGAAAAAAAATATTATGTTGCAGATTGAAAAAAAATCTATATGTTGGATTCTTTTTTTACATTTAACTTTAGAATATTAAAACTATTTGTCCAATAAATATTATAAGAAAATAATTGAAATATAATAAGCCCATCAAAGCATAGTGTATACATTCTTGTGCTGTCTTAATTAAAATGGGAAAAGATTTAAATAAGCCACCAATGTTTACTCTTAGAGTTAGTATCCCATTAAAATATTTTTAGGTACAGAAATGCCACTAATGTTTACTTTTAAGTACATATCCCTCCACTTAACATTTATTTATAATATAACATATCAATAATGTTTTAAATTTAAAATAACTTAAACACTTTAATTTATTTTCTTTTTTGACCTCATATTTTAACATATCTTAGAATCAAAAACCTATTTCATGAAACATAAATATAATAGATTATTATATATACGTGTGAACACATATTATTATTAATAATAATTATCATTTGCACTTTTTCACTTTTGAAGACTAAACTATTAAACAACTAAATTAATTAGATAACAATTTCACTATGATATTAGGGATATTATTTTTTAATTTAAATACAACTTAAATCTCTACATTTAAATACAACATAAATATTATTTATTAATAATAATAACATGTATATTTGAATAATTATTTTTTCTAACACACATATATAATAAGCTATTATATTTACGTTTTCATGAAATAGTTTTTTTTATTCTAAGATATGTAAAAATTTTATTTCATGAAATTATGTAAATATAATAACTTATTATATGTGTGTGAGAATACATGTTGTTATTGATAATAATAAGTATTTATGTTGTATTTAAAAATAGAGATAAGTAATTGTATTTAAATTTAAAAATAATATCCCTAATATCATAGTAAAATTGTTATCTAATACATTTAGTTGTTTAATAGTTTAGTCTTTATTTAAATATAAAGATTTAAGTTGTATTTAAATTAAAAAATAATATCCATAATATCATAGTGAAATTATTATCTAATATATTTAGTTGTTTAATAGTTTAGTTTTTATTTATATATAGAGATTTAAGTTGTGTTTAAATAAAAAAATAATATCTCTTATTATCAAATAAATTTAATTGTTTAATAATTTAGTAGTGTAAATGATAATTAATAATATAATTAATAATATGTATTAATATGTATATATAATAATCTAATTATATTTATGTTTTCATAAAATAGTTGTTTTATAATGTTAAAATATGAGGACATAAAAGAAAATAAATTAAAGTGTTTAAGTTATTTTAAATTTAAAACATTATTGATATATTATATTATAAAGAGCAAATGGGCCAAATTACACAAATTTTTTTAAGGAATTGACTTTTCTAACATTGGATATAAGAAAAAGTACTTTTCTACCACAAAATATAAGAAAATTACCTTTTCTACACTATTTTGACTCGGTCATGGAGAAATCATTAAGTAATGATGGTTTGATGATATATTCACTTTTATTTATATTTATTTAACAATTGTTTTATCCAACAACTGTAATTACAATTTTATTTGCTCTTTTTATTTATACTTATTTAACAATTGTTTTATCCAACAACTCTAATTAGTAATTTATATAATTTATAAATTATGGTTCGATTAATTAGTACGAGAACCACTATAATATGTTAATCGAAGCAAAATAATTTATACTTAATTTAATAGAATTACTGAATATAATTTAGGTGGTTCGAGTGGTTCGATCACTAGTGTAAAAAACCCTTTTTTTCCAAAAGTGATCGAACCACTATGTCAAATTCATAGTGGTTCGATCACTAGTGAAAAAAACCAAAATTTTCCAAAGTGATCGAACCACTATGTCAAATTCATAGTGGTTCGATCACTTTGGAAAAAATTGGTTTTTCACAATAGTGATCGAACCACTATGTCAAATTCATAGTGGTTCGATCACTAGTGTAAAAAACCAAAATTTTCCAAAGTGATCGAACCATTATGAATTTTAAATTAAATCAAAGTGGTGATCGAACCACTCATTAATTGCATACTAACCCATAATCGAACCACTTTACAAAGTGGTTCAATCACCACAAAGTGGTTCGATCACCACAAAGTGTAATTACTCATTGCTTAATCAAAGTGGTTCGATCACCACAAAGTGGTTCGATCACCACAAATTCAATTAATAACTCATTGCTTAATCAAAAAAATTAATAATTACTCATTGCTTCCACAAAGTGGTTCGATCACCACAAATTCAATTAATAACTCATTGCTTAATCAAAAAAATTAATAATTACTCATTGCTTCCACAAAGTGGTTCGATCACCACAAAGTGGTTCGATCACCACAAATTCAATTAATAACTCATTGCTTAATCAAAAAATTAATAATTACTCATTGCTTAATCAAAGTGGTTCGATCACCACAAATTCAATTAATAACTCCACTATTATACAAATTCATTTCAAAACAATAATTATTAAAGTGGTTCGATCATGGTACTAAATTATAGTGGCACTAATCGAACCACTCCAAAATTATAGTGGTACGCGAACCACTCCAAAAAAATTATATAGTGGCACTAAATTATAGTGGTACTCGAACCACTCCAACTTTATAGTGGTTCAATTATATAAATTATAGTGGCACTAAATTATAGTGGTACTCGAACCACTCCAAAAAATTTTGACATGGTGGTTCGATCACTTTGTAAAAATTTGGTTTTTTACACTGTTGATCGAACCACTATGAATTTGACATAGTGGTTTGATCACTTTGTAAAAATTTGGTTTTTTACACTGTTGATCGAACTACTATGAATTAGACATAGTGGTTCGATCAATTTGGAAAAAATTGGTTTTTTACATTGTTGATTGAACCACTATGAATTTGACATAG
The DNA here is from genome assembly GCA_005771605.1 of Scutellaria baicalensis. Classification (NCBI taxonomy): domain Eukaryota; kingdom Viridiplantae; phylum Streptophyta; class Magnoliopsida; order Lamiales; family Lamiaceae; genus Scutellaria; species Scutellaria baicalensis. The sequence goes on from VALJ01000012.1 coordinate 146,237, forward strand.
TGGTTCGATCAATTTGGAAAAAAATGGTTTTGACTGGTTTTAATAAATTAAATTAATTAATCAGTGACATAGTAAATTATATAAATTAACTAGTGGTTCGATTTAACACACTATTAATCATAGTGGTTCGATTATTCATTTAAATTTGGTTTAATACACTAATAATCGAACTTCATTTATCAATTTAATTACTTTTATCAATTTATATAATTTGTTGGATAAAACAATTGTTAAATAATATTATAAATAAATTGAATATATCATCAAGCCATCATTACTCAATGATTTCCCCATGACTGAGTTAAAATAGTGTAGAAAAGGTAACTTTCTTATATTTTATGGTAAAAAAGTACTTTTATTATATTCAATGTTAGAAAAGTAAATTTCTTAAAAAAATTTATGTAATTTCGGCTGGGTTCTCTATAAATAAATGTTAAGTGGAGGAGGGTCATATGGGAATATTAGTGGCATTTTTGTACCTAAAAATACTTCAATGTGATAATTGAATTTAAACGTTAGCATTAGGAGCTTATTTTATCATTTTCCCTAATTTGATCAATAGAAAAATTAATTTAACAGGACTAACCCATTTAAATAATCCACCAATCTATTTTAATTTCCTATCCTATTATTTCATATTTTCATGAGAAAATCTTTTTCTGTGTTTCGAAAATTTAAGCTGGGACGGTTTTACGAATATAACCTCGAAAATCCATGAAAACTACACTGATCATATTCCAAAAATTAGAACAGAAATTACAGATATTAAAAAAGAAAACCCAAATTACATCAATCTAGAGATCTCTCATCAAAGAAGTGCACAACTTCTGTTATTTTGTATGTCCAACAGCAGGGCAGAAAAGCAACACTAAATGAGTTATACAAATCTCAGATCATCATCATCAACTGTTCTATGATTTTCGAACGAGTCCATTTCAACTCGATTTTAACCAAAAAATAAGGCCGCCACTTGAAGAGGGCGATCGATCAAGAACAAGACTAACTAGAGAACCAAAGCAATGCGCAGAATTAACAACAAAAATACTTGAATCTTCATCGAATGATCTTTCCCTTATTTGTTTGCACCTTCTAAGCAAAAGAAGGTATATAGGTTTGCCCCTCTTTAACTTTTTCCATTTCTTTAAGGAGATCTCAACAGGTTTGGGCGAACCCCAATATCAACTGAAATTCTTCATCTTTCTGCCTAATTACTTGAACCAGGACCCAAACAAGAGGGTGGGTTTACGAAGAATACCATTGCACTTTGTTGCCACCACTTATATACCCAAGAGAAACCGAAAAACGTCACTCAGTGTAATGATACCATCTACACGCTTGCTTCCGGCTTCAACAATAACAAGCCGTCTAACCCCTAAAGAAAATAAAGATAGGAAAATCCATTTATAGGGGCTTCAAGAAATAAGTAGCTATATGTATCCACAAATTATTGAATGAACACCAAATATAATTGGCAAACAAGGGATGTGGTGAATTTTTTATTTTTTTTTTGGGGTGGGGGGGGGGGGGTGGATACCTGGCTGGGACAATCTCTCCACGACTTTATAGAGTGGGTCAGACCGCAAGCACATATGGCATCTTTGGTTGTTGTAACCATATGCTGAAAAAGGGTCATCTCTGTATTGCAGTGCCTATTTATATGAAAATGTGAATAATTAAGAAACAAGGGACCAAAGGGTTAACGAACATAGTTATCCACAAGCATTTCAAGTCCTTGAATGATGGGGTACATAAAAACCCCGTACAGAAGTTATGGAAAATCAATAGACAAGGTTATTCAATTACACATAATGCTGATAAAGTGAATTTGATTACCTGATGAACAGTTGTTTCTTCAAGATTAATGTGCGTATAAATTTTGTCCTTCGCTAAACTAGTTATATCACTGCAAAAATCCTAAGTCATGAATACTTCCATACATTTAAAACACAATTCACATACTAAAAGCATTGGTAAGAGTGCTAACCTTCGACAATATATGTCCAATAAAGAGTCATTATCATCAACAATTGGGATCGAACCAACTTGAGCTGTAAAGGAGTCGGTATGGAGCATACAAGTGACATAAGTATCTAAATACATAATTGTAATTCTCAACAATGTCTTATCAAATGACTTTCGTTTAATAGTTAAGCATGACAGAAATTGAGTTAGGAAAACGGAATACACCTGGCTGGAGTATTTTCCTTTAATGAAAGAGAGATGCGACTGCTTTTACATGTCATGAAATTTTCACAGTTTAGTAAATACCTTGAATTAGTAAATTTAGAGCTGCACTAAGTGAAGCACTAGGTCTCAACATTGCCAAAGGCCTCCGATTTTGCTCTCCAATTTTCGGAACCCAAGTGCCCACAGGGATTGCACCAATAGGGAATTGAAGAACTGGTAGTGCCGTTGGTGAGTGCTTAAAAAACCGGAAAATACCTAGAAAGCAAGAGAACAAGTTGATATATCAAAATATGAGCTCTTTTTTGTTTTTCCTCACATAAGTGATCCAGGAAGATATGCAAATACTCAGATATAGAAGCAGCTGGTTAGTTTTACTCACACTTTAGTATCCCAGAGAGAGAAGCAAGATGCAACAGATGAGGGTTTGACGCATCCACTGATAAAGAATGAAGAATGGGAACTGTAGCAACACCATTCTGCAAAATCTTCAGTGCAACTTCCTTCAAACTGTCATCTGGTCCAGCCTGAATCCTCACCAGGTTAAATCTCATAAACTAAAACTCCACAAAATGGTCCACATGCTTAGAAAAATGTGCCAATACCAGATTACACAAGCAGAAAGTCAAAATATTCCCTCCAGATGGTTTCATTCATCTCAAAAATACAGAAAGCAAAAGCCACTTTTCAAAAAAATTTTTAATCAGTATAAGTTTCATTGATGAAGTTTAAAGATACACCAAGAAACCCAAAAAAAAACCATTCTATCCATATATGTTCACCAAAATCTTTCCAGGTGCACATTTTACATCCTTACATACAGCAAATCCATAAAAAGACTTACTTGTATGAGTCTTCTTGAACCAGCATTCCCTAGCCCATTAACTTGATTATTCAGATATAGTTTTGCTTCTTTCCACGCAGAAATGGTATGTGTTGCAAGCTCTTCCTCAGTCAAATTGGACCCCTGGCTGCCAAGCTGTCACACATTGAGAACATCAAACAGAATGCTTTCAAAGCTTCAGCAGTGCATAAAACAGTGCCAAAAAAGACACATGGGAATATGCTCCAAAGTAAATAGAAGTCTTATTGTGATGAGAAGATATATTATTTGGTAATTTGCTTACTCGCCACCCTCAAGCACCAGTCCTACATCCATGCTAAATGCCCACAAGTCCACAGTACAATCATAAAACGTATACAGTTGCAAAAAGAGAAATCCATCAAATTCACAAAGAGGGCTTATGAATCATAAACTACACAATTTTGGAAACACCAAAAGTAGTTCAAGTAATCTAACTCCAGAATCTTCTTGTTTTAAAAATTCAAGGAAACCAGATTATCGTGAAGCAGATAATCTTCATTCAGGGTTGAACAAATGTCCAAAAATGATTAATTCATCGATATAAGAATGACAAATTTCTTGGGGGTTTTTGTGAAGTTTTCCTTCACACACGCCAAAAAAAGTGGTCCAACTATGCATACACACCACAACTAAAGGCTAATAACCACCAAGAATAGGCAAACTATATCAGAATTTGTGATAAGCCAAAAGGTCCAAGCAGCTATACATGGAGGAAAATACCTAGAAAAGCAGAGTTGTCACTAGCATGCAAAACATACATTGGTTCATCTTTAAAAGTAGAAGGGAGAAAACAGAATGAACTAGTCACAAGAGGGGCCATAATGTGTATCAAGATAAACTTTGTACCTTCCAAAATAAAGACAGAAAGCTCATTTTATACCTCTTTCATAATCAAAATAAAATCCAGTGCACTGAGAACGCCAACAAATCTGCACTTTGAAAAGTCCCATAAAGGCGCCATAGAGATTCCCTGGCACAGATATGTTGGTTGGAAAGAGTGGTACTAAGATGAAATAGATGAGCAAACTAACCCAAAAGAATGTGCTGACAAAATAAACATAAAACACACTTCTTGCAAAGAGCAAGTGGGTAATCCATCATTGATTCTTATATATAAGAAACGAACTTGATGAGATAAATTATCAAAAGGTCTTCAATGGAAATTTGAAAAAAAAAATCAATACAGTCAATACACAAGGGTAAATTCTCCAATACAATGAAAAAGTTGACCAATGTTTTCAATAACTTTAAACGAAAGGTAATTATCATAGAAATTTATATCTCCCTGATCATTGTTAGGTTCAAACTGCTCACTTCAGAATATCAGACAATCAACAAGCTAATTCTTCATTATATCTATCATCCCAGAATAATTATCAGTTCTTAAATAAAATTGTAATGCCAAGCCTCACACAGTAGCAATGTAGGCCGACATATATCCAAATAGGATTATGCGAAAAAGATTGATCCATGAATACCTAATGAAGATACCTGCTCATGCAGAATATGAAATGCTTGCTTTACAGGCAGATCTACATCCAATGCAATAACCTGTAAGTAATGGATATGTCAGCCAAACAAATTACATAATAAGAAAATCAATGTGAAAGGAGTGGTCATCTTGACCTTTCCGGACTCCGGAAGCAACTCATAGGCCATGTGTGTTGACAAAAATACAGCAATACGATGCCGGGAAATCTCTAAGTCCGACTCTGATATCATTGGAAAGGACTCAGGAGATGTGCCATCTGACACTCGAACCTATGGTCAAGACAAATAATGGAAGAGGTAAACACTTCATCATGAAAGGAGCCAAACAAATAATTCTATGGTAGCACAATCGAAAGATACTTAACAGCTATGGTCGAAAATGATGAAATCTTAAACAACTTTAGAATCAGAAATCAAAAGTTCGTTTTCATCTAGACAGTCAAATATATCGTTTTTCTAACAGTTTAAACATATTTTATGACTCATTCTCAGATTGTTATTTGACAACTTTGACGATTCTCTTCTAAATTTATGATTTGATAAGATCATTTGCAGACAGCAGTAACATAGTTTAAAGGCTACTTAAGAAGCTACAAGGGAATAGTTGAATAAGACAAACCACTTATTCTACATGCAAATGGGAGCTGGGATAAGAAGGTATTGATCGGAAAAGCATGCACCTTCGGAAAGAGATGCATATTTCTTTCACAAGGCACTAGAAACCCTTGGTTGCTAAAGAGTTAAAATGATATAAATAATTGTCAAACATGAGTGCAGAAACACCATACCACACGCTGAAAGGCATCATTATCTACATCCATGCTGGACCCAGGACCCGCTGAAGGCACTTGTGGACTTAGCATTGTAGGACGATAATCAGATTCCCTAGTTAAGAGAATAGTGTTGACTGTCCCAAGGTTACTACTGATAGTAGGTTGATGATCGTCGTGTCTCCACTCACCATCAACAATAAATTTGTACTGCAAACAAAACTGACTGTCAACAAGCTTTTTACCAGCTCAATCTGAACATGAAAACATTAACATCTGTATGTATCACCACAAATTTCTCAACTTTCAACATCCACCAATGATTTAAACTTTTGACATATTCCATTTAGTAAAAAGTACTTTTTGCATCTACACCTATTTATACTCCTCAATTCCCCATAACCGAACACTTTCTCGAGTCATGACTTACATTATAACAGCCTTTTTATTCACTACCTAAATAATTCATTGACTTTTATATTTTAAAGATTCATTTTCACTTGATAAAAGTACACCCTCTTAACAATATTCATTATAAAACTCTACAGAATTACTTTTTTAGCATCTGAAATTTAATACTCCTAGGCTGGTCCATCTGGATGCAATTATTATTTAACTGTACAACAAAGTCATAAAACAAAGAAAACGACAAAGTTGGTGGAAACCCATTCATAAGCAGCCAACATCATATAGTAAGTCAAAGAAAGAAAACAAAAGCAATTAGACAATAATGAATAATAAAGATATAGCGGATAACCCAAGATCCCCGTAAGATCAAGTAATCATTATGTGAAATACACACATTGGTGTCATGTATCTTGTTGCTTCCAGCAAAAAAATCAGATAACTTCAAAATAGGTAAGCATTCAATTCTCTTTTGATTAGTATAACTGCATGCAAGCAATTATTTAAACAAGAAGGTATTTAACCCACAAATGGCAAAGTACAACACCGACCTGGTGATAACCGGGAGGCAGGCTACAAATTGTTTGAAACACAGTAGGGCAGCCCTCAACAGGCGTCATTGGCCATTGCGTCCACCTTTTTCAATTTAAAATCAATCGAAGAAAACTTAGCATGCACACACTACAAGCCCACAACTCATATACAGAAATTACAACACAAAATCAGAACGAAAATGCTCGTAGGCAGGCGATAAATAAGAGTCAAATGCTAATTAACTCTCACCCCGTGAATGAGCCACTGATATATACAACTCTGCCACCATAAGGCCACACAAAACGGGTAGGAATCAACACCATCCCACTTTCGCGCGAATAATCCATGCCAGGAGGATACATTCACTTCTTACAATTCTAAATTCTCCAAAAGAACACTTCCCTAAACAAAAGCCCTAGCATTTACGTATTGAAACAGTTCGATGGAGACTACGAATTCAAGCAACAATTGCAAAAACCCAGAAACCCACCAAGTCAAGTACATCAAATTTTAACGCAAACATCAAATATCACTTCTTAGACTAAAATTTGATGGTAAAACACGGCCATTTCTGAATCTGCAAAAGCCATAATTGCATAATTAAACTCAGAAACAGAATAAAGTAATTTGATTATAAGAGACGGTGAAAATGGGTACCAATTGCAAAGCAGTGAGCATCAAGATGGAAACTTTTCATAATTCGAAGAGAATTGTGGTTATTTAGCAATGAATTTAATGGGAATATTTGTATAAAAGAAATTTTTTAGCCCTAGCCCCAAATATATATTCCCGTTTTTTTGAAGACTTTGATTGGGGAAAAATGAATTTTTGGTGTTTATATATAAAATATATTTTGAGTGGAGAAATTATTAGATGGGTCCCATCCTACCTTATTTTTATAAGATTCCCTTTGAGTTGCCAGGTCAGCATTCTCTTTAATGCAATAATTTGATTATTACCTTTTTTTTAATGTTTTTATTTCCATGTTTTAATTTCGAGTATAATATTTATTTACTTAAGTATCTTACAATTAAGGTCGGGTTTTAGAAAGAATTATTCTTAGTCTAGAAAAACTAAAACTTATTTATGTGAGACATAATATATTGTAGGGTTTTGATATTATTTAACTTAATATATTTAACAGAACATAATTAATTTGTTATTTATTACTTTGAAAAGATATGCATTGGTATGTATGATATATTCAACCTTCCCATCATTATTCTTAATTCTTAATTTCATTTCGAATAAAATGATAAAAAAAATGAAATTCAAAATTTACCCAAAAAAATTGCAAAAGATTTCAGCTACATTAATTTTTTTGAGGAAACTATATTAATTAATAAGTTTCAAGATTGAATAGTATAAATAGCTACGTTTAATCACATTCATCTAAGTTTTTCCTCCTTTATATCATGAGTTGTAGTCAAGTGGTATCTACTTTCTAATTTTTTTAAATTTCCACTTTAAAATATATAAATGATTTTTATATTTTTAACAACTTTCGTTAAAACTAGTATGGACCTCATGCAGTAGATGGATATTATTTTAAAAAAAAATACTAATTTTGTAAAATAATTAAACAAAATAACTATTAATAAATGGAAGTAATTAATTAACAATAGTTTTAATATAATCTTCATTTAATATTTTGAATATAATATCAATTATATATGTATATATATTATCTTTGTTTGAAGTTTGGTGACACATGATTTTTCTAACATTAATAACTTTACAGGATGAATATAAATAGAATAAAATATCTATATAGTAACAAAGGGTGAAGTCTCGCGATTAATTTTGAATAACAAAAATATAATAGTTAGTAAGCGCAATTTAAATTAAAAAAAGATCAAGCTATCCACACCCCAACCACGACTAAAGAGACCTCAATTACTAAATACACCTCAATAAAAGTTACTATGAATTACACCATTAATAAGCACACCCCACTCATTCTCTACTTTGCCCTCTAAAATTAAAAAATAAAAATAAAAATTTGAAAATGATTTCAACTCTCTTTCTCTCTCTCTCTTCTGTGAACGCACCGCCCCTCTCAAACCCTTCATCTCCCCCTTCTCTTCCAATTTGTTGATATCATCTTCCCCCATTCCACTAGTTGATACTTCTCTCTCGTTTCTCTCGAGTCCGACAACACCAAACAACAAATGTTCGACGAAGCCGGACGAACGTGAATAGGAGTGTTTGACTTGTTCCCACCGAACAATATCGATGCGTTCGACTAATATAGGTCGAAGTGTAGTGTTCGGCCGAACGACAGATCCAATGGGATTTTTTTGAATTCCATATGTTATTTTTACAAAAAACTTGTTGCAATTGTATTTTTGATGTTCTATTATAATTTTTCTTTCACAAATTGAGGTTAGGAATGACATGAGTTCTGGATTTTGGCTGAGTTAATGGAGGTATTTGAAATTAGGGTTTTGTGTAGTTTTGGGGAAGAAGATGATGATTAAAAGAAAAGGAAAAATCATTTAATATATTAAGGGTATTTTAGACTTTTTATATCTATTTAGTTTAATTTTATTTAAATATGGGGTGTGTTTAGAAATTGATGGGGGTGTAGATAGTCCCACCCTTTTGGAGTATAAATCATTATGTGTGATTTTAAGTATACTTTTGTCAGGCTGGTTCGTCTTCTCTTAGGGTTAGATGCGACCAATTGGAGCTCGCCCTTCAGGGTTTATAACTACTACTCTTACAATAGGACGCTTACCTAGCCAGCGCTTGGATCAAACTCTATCCAAACTTTCTGATTCGCCCCAACATTGAAAAATAAATAGTATGAAGTATGATCATTTTTTAATTCGCAACCTAATATTTTTATTTGATTGTAACTTGAAGTTTAGGAACTTTCGAACAACCTAAACATTTTTTCCCCCACAATGCACAACACATGTTTTTTACAAGGATAAAAGTGTCATTTTAGAAAAGTTTAAGTTTCATTTTTTTAAGAGTTACGTTTCAAGTTATAAATTGAAAAACAATCATACTTTAGGTTGTTTGTGTCCTTTAAAAAAAGACATGCAAAAAGTCACATGATATGCTTTTAACTGTGTAATAAGTTTAGATTTCACTTTGAAAAACTATTGAACTTTAAATTGCAATGAAATAAAAAAAATTATAATTATAAATTGAAGAATAATATACTTTAAATCGATTTTTCCATTTATCCTTCTATCATCATTTGATTCCTACATTGATCTTGCTTTATTCAACTGAATTAAATTAATTATATTTATGTCTATTATCATTGACTCCTCTGAATAAATATGTTTTGGTCCCCATGACAGGGCCCTTGTTATTTTTTGATTGGTCATAAACAAAACTAAAAAAAAGAACAAAATCATACTTTTTTTGTTGTGTGTGAAATACAATATGCTGGTTTACTGGGCTTTGGCCCAAATTGGTTAACCCGATGGGTAAATGGGCAGTTTCATGACCCCAATAGTTTTAAAACTAATGATCTAACTCTATTCAAATAATTGATGAAACGAGATTGAAATGGTACCTTGGACTAGTTGTTGTACTCCTATTGAATTAATTAATTTGTGTTATTTTAGGATGAAAAAGTTTGGAACTTTATTATCAATGCTATGTGTAACGTCCCGTTTCTTTCCAAACACACTTTTAATATTATCAAAGGAGTGATAGGAAATTTGTTTCCGCTGCATTTTTCCCAAAATTCGTGTTTCAAAACAACTTTTTATGGAATAATATGTTACAGTCATTTCTGAATTTATTTATTGTAGTTATTATATAAAAAGTTTATTTATTTAGTAAGTAACGCCAAAGCAGAATTTTACTCTTTAAAGAAACGGGGCGTTACACTATGAAAGTTAAAAACCCTTATTTAGTATTTATCATGTTATTTTATATGTATATCAAATTTAAATGTACAATAATTAATACTTTCTCCTTTGTAATAACTCTGCTCTATTCAACCATATATACTATTTGTCTACTTATGATACTACTTGGGGGATTTAGTGGTGATGATCATTAAGAATATAAGTTGTTGATTGATGACCCACTAAATCTTAGGAAGTAATTTAGCGGATGTAACTTGTTTTGTCATATCTTAGGTAGCCAAGGTTCATGAATCTTCCCTTCACTTGTCACACTTTTTAATTGGAATATTGTGTTATTTGAATAGGACTTGTGGGAAAACAAGATTTCGGTGAGCAAAGAAACTTACCCGAAATTCTGTAACATGGCGCATGTAGGCCGTTGGATTGATAAAATCTGCCAAGCATGTCCAGAACAGAAGGAACCCGAGTTTGGGAAAGGATTCTGACCCAAACCCGACCGACGAGAAAGCAGGGCGGACAAGGACAAAGGACCTACCCAAAAGAAAAGTTATCCACGGGGACCACGAAGGCAAATTTTTTAAAAGATTCCCCGACAAAGGTAACATGGGCTGAGTCACGCTCAACAAGCTCACTACAAGAAAACTGCCCGACAGCGACAGATTTTAGTGACGGAAATATTCTGTCACAAATTTGTTACGGAATAGTGACAGATTATTGACAAAAATGCATTAAAAAAATTTCTTACGGAATAGTGACGGACTTGTGACAGAAATTAGTGACGGTAATTATTCCGTCATTAGTTCTGTCAGAATTATATTAGTGACAGAAAATTCCGTCACTACTTTGTGACGGACTTTAATCCGTCACAAATTAGTGACGGATGTAAATCCGTCACTAATTAGTGACGGAATTTTCTGTCACTAAAAAAAGAAAAAAAAAATGAAAATCATTATATACTTGTTTTTATTCTTTGTGACGGACAAATCCGTCAGGAATTAGTGACGGATTTACATCCGTCACCAGTTAGTGACGGATTTTCATCCGTCACTAATTAGTGACGGAAATTTCTGTCACTAAAAAAGAAAAATAATGAAAATCATTATATATTTGTTTTTATTCTTAGTGACGGAAAAATCCGTCACAAACTAGTGACGGAAATTTCCGTCACTACGAAAAAAAATAATGAAAATCATTACAAATTTGTTTTTATTTTTGGTGACGGAAAAATCCGTCACGAATTAGTGACGGATGTATATCCGTTACTAATTTGTGACGGATTGTAGTCCGTCACTAATTTGCGACGGATTTTTCCGTCACAATGAATGAAAACAAATGAAAATTATTCCTAATTTGTGCATTCGATCCCAGGACAAAAATTGATGTTATGAATATATATGTATGTGAACCTAATACAATCAAAAGTAAATAAAATGAAATAACATGAGTGGAATTCGAACCCATAGGATTCTACAAGTTTATCCACTAGACTACATATTACTTTGGTTAATATTACACAAAATATATTTTATTTAAACTAAATGTGGGTTAAAAAAATCAATATTGAGAAAGTGAACTTTGAGAAAGAAGCGATAAAGGACTTTGAGAAAGAAAAGGGGCGCCCTAGCTGCCATCCAACGAGCAAGAAAAGAAAGGACCCCAGTAAAATTGGGGGATTCTACTCAGTGAAAAACGATAGTGGTGGCGATCGAACAGCGAAGTGCGGCGGAAGGTGGTGAAGTGCGGCGGCGGCGGCGAAGGGTTCCTTCACTTGTTTTCTACCCTAAGTCAAATACGAGGAGGGCAGCGCGAACAAAGGTGCTGCGATGAACAGAGGAGCGGCGGCAGATTGGAAAGCGGCGGGCGACGGAAAGTGGTGAAGTGCGGCGGCGGCGCACTAGGTTCTGAGCCGATTGCAGGTGGAACTCCTCCCTTCTGAGCTCGTCTGAAGAACTGCCCAAGTTTAGACCTACATTTTTTATTCATTCTTTCTTGTGTTTCTGTATCTTTTAAATGATTTTCTGCCTACAAAATTTGAGTTTTGTTTTCAAATTATTTTCTTGGCTAAAAAATTTAGGTATTTCTTTGATCTGCATATCACTCCTTCAAGTTTTGAATCCTCTGAAACTCGTGTTTTAGAATCAAGGTCAGATGAGAATTTTAAGACAGGTTTGTAGTAACACCATCCTATATTGTTGTATCTTCCTTATTTACTAACATCAGATTATATTTTTCAGACACAAGGTGAAAGCAGAGAAGGGCGTGGCCAAGGTCGTGACATTTCTTCATTGAGACTTCAGGATGTAGCTGCGTTAGGAATGGTTAGTTTATTTACCTTATATTTTCCTTTGTATATTGATTCATATTACATAGTACTAATTAGTGAGATTTTAGATGTCACGAGATAATTGTAGTGAAGGGCAGGAACATGCACAGGGTAGCAATCAACAACCAAATGACCTTCGTGATGTAGTGGCTACTCCGCTGGCTTCTCCACTGGCTACTCCGCTGGCTTCTCCACGGGCTTCTCCACTAGCTTCTCCAATGTCATCACCAGCTACCCATTCAGAAAACGTTGGTGCTTCGACATCTGCATCAGCAGTTGGTCCATCAACAAGTTGTGGTCAGATACCAATTATAATATATCATGATAGGTATTCTTGAATTTGTTTTCATTGAAGTGATTTAAAATTTGTATTTAAGAGGTATGCTTATAAATCCATATCTGAAATTTTTAATAGTTGAAAGTTGTTTTGTTTATCAGATTTTTTGTGTTTTTTCTTAGATTTGTTCCAAGTCATAAAACTGCTGAAACGATGACTGATATATTTAAGCAAATGATTCATGAAAAAGGAACTGAGTGGAAGTCATTGCCACCATCATATCCAAAAAGATTTTACGAGGAGTTTAAGGTATAATGACTAATTAATTACTATAAATAGAGTTGGTGATTTCATTGCCACCATTTTTTTTTTTTAATTTCGATTTCTTATTTTATGTCTTCACTATCTAAATTGGTTTTGTAGAAGCACTTTAATTGGGATGTCTCAATAGACCAGTTAGTAGAGAAAATATTTTACAAGCAAGCTCGGGCTAACTACAGACACATGATCCATGGATTTAAGAAAACTTGGCTCAAGAAAAGAAAACAACCAGAATGTATATCAGATGAGATATGGAAGATTTGGCTAGAGTATTGGAACTTGCCAAGCATAAAAGAAAAGTCTGAGAAAGCTCGTCAAAACAGGATGAGTGAGCCAGCAGGACCAGGTACAGGACCTTCATGCCATACAGGAGGGTCTAAATCATTTGTTGAGACTTGGAGGGATATCGTAAGTGAATAGATATTTATATTAATTTTCATCAAATATATATAATCAAGTATATGTGCACTAAGTTATTCTTTGCTGTCTAGGAAATTAGTACTGGGAAAGAACCTAATAGATGGGATTTTTACAAACGCACTCATTGCAAGAAAGGAGGGGAATTTGTTGATGGAAAAGCAAAGAAAGTTGCTGTACGTCTTAACTATTAATCACTTTGAAAATTAATTAGTTTTTTTCTATGATTTTAATGTCAATTTCAATTTATCACTTTATTTTGTAGGCTGATGTTGAAGCACGTATAGAGGCTACTATGCAATCTGGTCAGCTGATATCAGATTCTGACCAATCACAGACATTCATGGATGTTGTTGGTGGGATTGATAAGAAGTGACGCGTCTATGGTCTAGGAGCTGTAGGAGGTTCATTAGGTTCGAGGAGTAGTAGCTCCTCAGCCACATCAGCCTTACAACAAGATGAAGTACGGAGGGAGATAGAACACCAGGTGAACCTTCGAGTTGATGCCATGAGAAATGACATACAAGCTGAGATAGAGGCTCGAGTACACTCTACTGTCACGCTTATGTTGGAGTAGCTACGGACTATGGGAGTGATTCCGACCTTAGATCCACCGCCCATCTTAGAGAATCAGACTGCAGAAGATGATGATGTTCCTTTGGGGGATGAGTAAACATCCATGTTATATTTTGGACTTATAACTTGACTTTAAAACTTCATCTGACTTAAGTATATTTTGACTTTGTTTGTAAGAGATTTTATGAATGAACGATTTATGCTTTGTTGATAAAATTATTGGAAGAATAATATTATCACAGGTTTACAAAAAAAAAAAAAAATTGAGAGCAAACAAAATAATATATATTAATTTGATGCATATAAACTAGTGACGGATTTTTTCTGTCATTAAATAATTAGCGACGGAAATGCTTCCGTCACTAACGTGTGACGGAAAGATTCCGTCACTAATTAGTGACGGAAATGCTTCCGTCACTACGTGTGACGGAAAGATTCCGTCACTAATTAGTGACGGAAATGCTTCCGTCACTAACGTGTGACGGAAAGATTCCGTCACTAATTAGTGATGGAATGCTTCCGTCACACGTTAGTGACGGAATTTTCCGTCATAAATGTTTTGACTAGTCAAACAAAAGCCAAGTGACAAAAAAATTAGCGACAGAATTTTTTATTGTTGTGACGGAATTTTCTGTCACACTTGTAGTGACGGAACTGAAATCCGTCGCTAAAGTTTAGTGACAAAACTGATTTTGACAGACTGTTTCCGTCACAAATCCGTCACAACTACCTGCTAGTGACAGAAATTCTGATTTTAGTGACAGATTTTTCCGTCACTGTCGGGCAGTTTTCTTGTAGTGAAGCATCACATTGGATAGAGTCACGGGAAGAAAAAGGAGATTCCCCGACAACAATCACATGGGATGAGTCACGAGGAAAAGCTGGCAAAGCACTAACTTAGTGGTTGATCCACTAGGAAAAGGAGACAGCTGGCCAAAACGAGATTTGAAATCCGCACTTCAAGTCCGGATTTTGCCTATAAATAAGCAAGGTAGAAGGAAGCTACGGACATCGAACATTTCCCTTAGTTTTCTTTAGAATAAAATCTTTTGTAAAATTTTGAGTGTTCTTAGTTTAATTTATGTGTTTACGAGTGATAACCTTCTCCATGAGAGGCTAATCTAGTATTATCCTCCCAAAAGGGAATACAGATGTAATAAATATTTTTAAGTTCTTAATAAAATGGAGGGCTTTCGCTCCAACATGTGTTGAAGTATTTTTTATTTATCCCTTGAAAGAATTATCTTGTACACCTAGGGTAGGAAACGAACCAAGGTTGTGCTGAGCAGTTTCTGAAGGAGCTGGATAACTTGTAGACTATCTTCCCTGAGGGTTGAAGTTGAACAGTGAGGAGCTGTTCGTAAAACGGTCTAGGGGCAGTGATTTTCCAGCCGGTGGCGTTGCGAACCACTTCACCCGGAGCTGTTGCGGTCAAAGAAAGGTATGCATTTTAAGGGATGAATTAATTTTACGGAAGCATGTTGGGCCTGATATTAATCAAATTAATGCTGATTTAAGATATAAAGATCATATGGTGTGGAAGATGGAAAAATTTGGTTATAAATGTTTTTGGGAGATAGTGAAAATTTTGGATGTTTGTGAAAAGGTCAAAATGAATAATCATAGTTGTGGTAGTTGGGAACAAACTTTTATGTTTTATGGTATTTTGGTATAATAAGTTATATAGGGTGATATTTTATGTATTAAAGTTATATGATGTGGTAAAATTTTCATTCACTATCTTGAAAATGGTATTGTGGGATTAGGACTATATATATATATATATATATATATATATATACATCTTTCATATTTATTAAAGGAATAGCCATTAGAGGACACATATCGCTCTGTGATTATTCCAATTTTTCACTCAATTTTTTTCTAATGGATATCTTGAATTTATAATTTAATTCAATTAATTCTTTTAATGATAACTTCTAACAATTTGTAATCTATGAAAGTTTAATGATAATTACTAACAATTTGTAACCTATGAAGTTTTAGTCATGATATTTTAATATAAGAGATAACTGTTATTTTAATGAGGTAATACATGTTAATATGTATGAACTAATTGCTAATAATGTGATGTTTGCACTATTATATTTAAGGGATTTTATCGATCCAAACCTCGAAAGATAATTTATCTATCAACGCGGGTTATGAAAGATAAATTTTAACAATTCGGGGTTCGAAAGATTAAAAACTATCAATTTAAAATATTAGAATGAAACGTTGTTAACATATTTTATCACGGCGTTATCTTATTTTTCTATCTCAACTGATGTGACTCTCTCTAATCTTGGACACATCAATTATTGTCTAAGAAGAGTCAAAGTTTCCTTTAAAAATAAAAGAGTTTAATTTTATGAATTATTTCATTTATTGACAGTTAAGCTAGACCTTGAGCCGAGCTTCTATACCTTATAGGAAATATGGATGAAGCTCAATAGTAATAATAAGAAGTAGAGCATCGACAAAGTGTCATTATCAAAGGTGGGGTAAATTCTTATTATTTCATACTTTATATATTGATGTAAATGTGCGACTGTTTACGTGCGACTATGTTATATGTTATCAAATTGACTGTAAATGTTTATTTATGATTTGGACGTTGACCTTCAGCGTTCATTTCCAATGTTAAATGTTGAATGATGAATATTATTCATGGTGGTATCTCAATTCACGGCGGATTAAACACTCGAAGGGTTTCAAATATGACCCTTTCACGTTGGACATAAAGACTCCAGAGTTCACAGTTGGGTAAATACCTGAGGGGTTTCAAATATAGATCTTTCACGTTGGACTTAAAGACTTCAAATATGACCCTTTCACATTGTGGACTCTCGAGTAGTCCCTTGTAATTTATACGAGTATAACTTTTTTGTGCAAATATCATAGCCTTTAAGTTGATAATTAATTGCTAATTCATATATGTTAATAATAAAGTTTTGATGAAAATATATGTTAATATTAATAATATTGAATATTAATAGAAAATGAGATGTTAATTTATGTTAATCCAAATCTGTATCTTTATATATATAAAATCACAAACATTTCCTCAAATAGTAATGTTAAAAATTTCCCGCCAAAAACACCCTACCAAAATAGGAAATGATTTTTTATTAAAATAAATGTTAAATTATAAATAATAAATCATGATTGATGATATATATATATATATATATATATATTTAAGGAAGTGATATGATATAATAAAATTACCATATTTGTCAATATGGTAAGTTAACTTTAATTATAAATTTCTATTCATATATTTATGATATCATTTAGCAATGTGTGTATACATATATATATATATGATTTACATCATATAATATCATAATCATAATATCATATAAATAATAAAACAATTATTCATTCGATGTTAATATATATTTATATATAATTTAATATGCATGTAAATATATAGATAAAATATATATTATATAATTCTTATCATTATAAAATAATTAAATATATAAAAAGTTATCCAAAATATAGATACAATTTTATGTAATTTTGTTGACGTATAAAACATAATTGTTATATAAAGGAGTAGATATATAAAAATTAATTCGCCACTTGATAACCAAATCTACATAAAACATAAAGTCAACAATTAAATAATTCTCAATATAAAATTTAAAAGATATATTGTAATAATATATCATATAGAAAGAAATTAAATAACTCCACTTGATTTGATAATAAATCATATATAATAATAAAATGAATATCATATTTACTTAATTATGATATTAATATTCTATTATATATATATATATATATATATATATATATATATATGAAGAAGAACATTTCCTTAAATAATTTTTCCACCCAAAAGTTGTTTTGATATTTATGGAAAATATATAATGTTTATCCATTAAATAAAAAAGTCAATTGCCTCATTAATCTTCTATATATAAGGATGAATATTATTACAAATTAAGGAAAAAAAAAGAAATTATTGCCATTAGCTATCCTTCTTCTATTTAATACGTTTCAATTTAATAAAAATGGTAATTTAATATGTTTCAATTTAAAAAAATGTTAAATTATTTTATAGATGCAAACTAAATGATTTTCCATCTAAGCATTCCATATGATTTTATATAAAAATTTCTTAATTACTTATACATCAAGTTATTTGACATCGATTACATAGAAATATTGGTTTGTTTTAAAATTAATATAATTTGAAATGTCATTATAGCTACTCAGAGGGATTACTGAGGTTCAAAGACAAATTGTTGGTGGGCAGTCATGGTACTTTAAGGGAGGAAATCCTCACTTATATGCATGATTCCAGTGCAGGGGGACACTCTGGAGTTAATGCCACTTACCAAAGATTAGTAAATGTATTTTGGTGGCCTGGAGTAAGGGCTCAAGTGCTACAACATATCAAGGAATGCCATACCTGCCAGATTTCTAAACATGAGAATGTCCACAATCCTGGCTTATTGCAGCCTTTGCCAGTACTAGATCAGGCTTGGACCCAAATCTCAATGGACTTCATTGAGCAGCTTCCTATTTCTGCCAACAAAGATACTATATGGGTGATTATTGACAGATTAACAAAGTACAGTCATTTTATTGCCCTTACTCATCCTTTCACTGCTTCTGTTGGATATATTTGTAGAATGTTTTGATGAGACAAATCCTTAAAGTAACTCTATAACATAACCAATCTTAGGATAGGTTACTGCAACAAGAGTTACTGCAGAAGATTAAAAGAAAAAGAGAAAGTATCGAAGAAAGGATACTGAAGAGAATGGTTGAAAAGAATCTGGTGAACTAATAAGGATACTATTGACTTCAGGAAGCTACTGGAATGGACCTCGCCAAAGAAGGATGCTGCGAGCCAGGAAACTACCTGAGACCATGCCGAAAGCATACTGCAGGGAGCAGCATGCTACAGAAGTCTCGAGCCACCTAAATGAGCAAGAAGGAAGCTCCAGGGTGAAGCAAGAAGAAAGAGCTACACAGCAGGCATGGTCAGAAAGTCAAAGTTACCAGTAGACACAAGATGTCACCGGTAGAGAGAAGAAGGAGAGGAGTCAACCAGAAGAGGACACGTGGAAAGCGAAAAGCTGGCGTGTGTCAGAAGTACGGCGCATCAATGACAAGAAATCTGTCTACCTTCAACGGGCAGATTTCACATCCTATAAAGAGGAGGACTGAAGACTGAAGCGGTGTGAGTTGAGAAGAAGCGCAAGGGCGTAAAAGAGAAAAGCTCGAGCTCATCAGAATATCCAAGCTCGAGAAGAGAGAAGCGCAGAAAGAGGGGAAATACTAAAGAAAAAGAGAGTGTTCATATGGAGCAGAAGAAAAAAAGAAAAGCTCGAACACTCCACACCCCAAGAAGACGCACACCCACAGTCTACCAGTCAGCAGCAAGCTTCAGCAGAATCAGTCTGCAAACTAAGCAAGCTTGCTGCACCCAGTTGAAGAAGAAGGAGATAAACCTCTCTAAAAGGTTGTCTCGGAGTACTCAATGCAAGGAGTAATGTCCTGCTGAGTTTACCACTTTCTAGGAGAGAAAGTGAGGACCCTGGGTGGATAGAGTAGGATCCTGTGTGGATCAAGGAAGTAGACAAGTATCTGTGTGAAGGTTTGCTACTTACTTGTTAGGGTGGGTTGTAATAGTTAGGACTATGTAAATCAACCAGCTTAACAAAGGTTCCCTCCTGTGTGGAGGAAGAGAGGACGTAGAAGGATTACTCCACCTTCGAACCTCTATACATGCTTGTGTCTTTATATTCTTTCTGTCTTACATATAAGCTGCACATCTTTTACTTGGTTCTGCAATAAGCTTCCGCAACTCCTCTGATCAGCAACCTCCCAGAAGGTTGCTGATACAAGAACCAAGCCGATAGAATGGAAAAGAGTTTGAGCACAGAGTCAGCCTATCATCCTCAAATGGATGGCCAAACTGAAAGAGTCAATTAATGTTTAGAAACTTATTTGAGGTGTATGTGTGGAGCTAATCTCAAGAATTGGTCTTCTTGGCTTCCCATGGCTGAATTATGGTATAACACCTCTTATCACACTGCTTTAAACCTTAGCCCTTTTGAAGCATTGTATGGTTTCAAGCCTATCTCTTTCATGAGTGGTCATTATCTTTCTACCACTGTGGAAGGGGTTTCAGATTTTCTTAAGGATAAACAAATGGCTCAGCAATGTCTTAAGGATGCTTTGAAGAAGGCTCAGGAAAGAATGAAGTATTATGCTGACAAGAAGATGAGTGATAAGGTATTTCAAGCTGGAGATTGGGTCTACCTTAAACTCAAACCATACAAGCAAAGAACTTTACACAAGAGCCCAGTTTGGAAGCTTAGTCCAAAGTATGCAGGACCATTTTAGATTCAGACTAAGGTTGGTCTACTTCCCCCAACTGCCAAAGTTCATCCTGTGTTCCATATTTCGGTTCTGAAAAGAAAGATGGGTCCTATTACTGCAATTACCACCACTTTGCCTGAATTTGATGAAGATGGTAAAGTTCTTTTGAAACCAATCAAGATCTTAGCTAGAAGATTAGTGAAACGAGAAAAGGATCCAGCCACACAATTTCTAGTTCAGTGGGCACATTTACCTGAAGAGGAGGTTACCTGGGAGTTTTATGAAGATGTTCAAGCCAAATATCCATATTTGTTGTCTTGAGGGCAAGACAATTGCAAAGAGGGGGTATTGTCATGAACATGAGGCTCTTGATCCAATTCAAATTTCTGTTATTTCAGTTGTAAGGAGTAGAGTAGAAGTCGTGTTTTACTAATAGAAGCGCGTGCGTGTTTGTTGTGTTAAGTGTGTGCGGCGTCGTTTTGCTTTGTACTCAATACGCTGTCGTTTGGATATTATGCATGAGTATATATATGTAAACCCATGCATGCGAATGAATAACATATTTCAGATATTTTTCTCAAAACTCAGATCTCTTTTCTCTCTCCTCGCATCACACAATACACGTTCTGACAGTTCTCCCTCTCAATGGCCGCAACTACAAGGGGCGACATCCCTTTCTCGTCGAATCAAATTCGAAGCCGAACCAGCGAGCTCCTCCGATTCCAGTGACGGCGACGACCCCTCTCCAGTTTGAAGTCGATCCGAACCAAGGAAACAAAAGAGAGGAAAAGAGGGGGAAAGAGAAGAGAAAAGAGGTGGGAGAGAGAAAAGAGGACGGCGGTGGGTTCGTTCGTCGGCGATGGGTTCATCACCGACAGCATTGGTGGCTGCGGCTGAAGGGGAGAAACACCATTTAGAAAGAGAGGGGAAGAGAGAGATGAGAGATAGGGAGAAAGCAGAATAGAGATTGCTGAACTTCAGCAACATTTGAATGAGTTAATAACTAAAGAATTAATTAAAAAGAAGTAATAGAAAGAGAGGATATAGAAAGAATTTGATTTTTTTTAAATGTATAATAAGGGTATAACTGGAAGTGGGATGTTAAAAATTGACGCCGTTAACATCAGTTAAATAGAATGGAGCGTGTGTCGATTTTCTATAAGCACACGTGTTCGTCATGCAATTTTCTTCTTATAGGGGGACCAACGCAAAGTTTCTAAAACACGAGGGGGTTTGGCGCAATAAATCCTAAATATTAGTCCCCCATGATTACATAAATTTTACTATCTTAGCATATAAATGTTAAACAAAAAAAAAATCTCTTAAGAGGATTTTCAATCTAATTGTCACGATCATAAAATTTGAATATTTCAAGATCCATGTATGTAAATTATTAATTTGATAAAAAGATTAAAAATATCAATTAGTACCCATGCAATGGGCATATATAAAAATTTCAAAAGTTGTAATTTTAAAATGTATATAATATTTTTAAAGTTGGTGTGCACTTAATTTTAGTAACTATTGAATTATAATCATAGTGAAACCGTTGATATAGCCAAACTAAAAAATGGTATAAAGTTCAAAAAATTATATGATGACATCATAATAATAATATTGAAATTGAGTTCATATACTATTTTATCATAATATTCAATCTATGTTTTCATTTTATTTTATTACTAGTGTAAGTCCCGTGTATCACACGAAAATATTAATTAAGAAATTTAAAAATTGTTATTTATATAGAAATATAAATTTAATTATTATTATTTATCATCAATTCTTAATTTAATTAGTATGAATTTATATTTTAATTGTGTGAAATTTTTTAATTTTCAATTAATATAATTAGAAACATCAACTTAATTAAAATGTTTGTCCAAAATTTCATAATTTACAATTTTATTATGAATCATAATTATTAACATTTTGTTATTCAATTATTATTAGCTCATTAAATGTTCTATTATAATAAATTATTAAATACTAAATGAATTAATTGAAATTAAATTATAATTAAATAGGATTAACCAGAGAGTTACATGTGTCATTCTTGGTTATTCCTTTAGTATAGATACTAGCGTAAGTCACGTGTATCACACGGTATTTAAATATTAATTAACAATTTTAAAAATTGTTATTTATAAATAAATTTAATTATTGTTACTTTTCATTAATTTTTAATTTATTTAGTATGTAATTTAAATTTAATTGTACGAAAATTTTAATTATTATTTATTGTAATTGTAAATATCAACTTTAATTAATATGTTTGTCTAAAATTTCTTAATTTACAATCAATCATAATTATAAGCATTTTGGTATTTAATTATTAGTATCTCATTAAATGCACTATTACAATAAATTATAAATATTAAATGAATTGATTTAAAATTAAAATGTAATTAAATAGGATTAACAAGAGAGTGACATGTGTCACTCTTGGTTATTCCTTTAGTATTAGATATATAGATAGATATAGATAGATAAATACATTATTGTTACTTTTCATTAATTTTTAATTTATTTAGTATGTAATTTAAATTTAATTGTACGAAAATTTTAATTATTATTTATTGTAATTGTAAATATCAACTTTAATTAATATATTTGTCTAAAATTTCATAATTTACAATTAATCATAATTATAAGCATTTTGGTATTTAATTATTATTATCTCATTAAATGCACTATTACAATAAATTATAAATATTAAAGAATTGATTTAAAATTAAAATGTAATTAAATAGGATTAACCAGAGAGTGACATGTGTCACTCTTGATTATTCCTTTAGTATAGATATAGATATAGATACTAAATGAATTAATTGAATTTAAATTATAATTAAATAGAATTAACCAGAGAGTGACATGTGTCACTCTTGGTTATTCCTTTAATATAGATATAGATAGATATTATACAAACTCATTGTCTAAACCTTAAACCAGGGGTGAGCAATCGGTCGGTTCGGTTCAAAACCAAACCAAACCGAAAACCAAATGGATGTATTATACAAAACCGAACCGAGCCGAATTGATCCAAAAAACCAAATGGAACCAAACCGAAAAAAGGTTTCTTTGGTTTGAATTTTTTCTTTTCCTCTAGATTTCTTTCAAACAAAAATTAGACATCATTTACTTATAATTATTCTTAACCATTTAATCCATCAAACCAACATATCTCTCATGTTTAAATATAAGTTAAACAATCACATACTAAATAATATAGTCAAACCTCAAACAAAACCATTGAATCCAAAACCAGTTTGGTAAAAATGTATGGGATTCTCTATACTTTAGCCAATGAGCTCGGCCAGTTGCTAGAACTAGAAGAGAGAGAGAGAGTACAAAAACAACAGAGTTATATAAAGCATCTTAACTTGCAACATTGGGTTTCATTAGTGCAACTGCTACTCTGCTTATATATCATTACAAGTCTCAAAAGTTCCAAAAATCAACATATATAAATATTATACTAGGTCGAAACTTAAATTATCTATCACTCCGAAAGAGGCAAAATGAACAATAAAACAAAACATAAAATATCTCATCAAGAAATTGATCAGATCAACCACAAAAATCCAGTCTCTCCACAGCTTCCACTCTTTTGTGATCCACAAACAGTAGTATTACAGATGTTTTTATCTGTATTAAGCAAATCAGAAAAATATATCAGACAATCTGAAATGCACGAGATGGTATGGAGTAGGTGTATAGAAGTTAAACTAAATGACATACCTCAAATCAGAAGCTTGATAGGTCATACAAACAACTTTTCTTTAATCACCAATCTTAGAAATTATAACTTAAATTTAAATTATAGAATTTCTTAAAAGTTACATACCTATCAAATGTGGCAGTGTCCATCGTATTCTCATTGACATCACTTATACCAACATTTGTAAAAGCTGCAAAATCATTAGAAACACAATGATTAATTATATACAAATCAAAGTAAAATAGATGAAAAATGAAAACTGTTATCTTCAATCTAAAACAAATATTTGAATACCTTCTTCAAGCTTTTGAACATCTTCTATGCTTTCTTCAAATTAGCTTGGGTTTTCTTGATTTTCTCAACCAATCTTGAGCACACATGAGAGCTTCTACGATTTTAGGAGTTAAAGAATTATTAAAAGGATCAAGAACTCGTTCTCCAGTGGAGTTGGGAGATTGAGATTTGGGATGGATGAGGGGGAAGGGTAAGAAATTAGGGCTACTGCTGAGATTCTATTTTCTTGGAATTAAAAAATAAAACTAATGGGAATCAAATTTATTTGTGCCAAAACCGAACCGATCTAGAAATCGGTTTATATTTTGAAACCGAACCGAATCACTCGGTTCAGTGCGGTTTTCCGGTTACGGTTCGGTTTTGCTCACCCCTACCTTAAACATTGCAAAACCAAATTACATATTTTCATTACTCACTAATATGTTCATCAGTATTTTAAACTCCAATTGTTTCGAAAACCAAACACAAAGATTCGATTACATCCCAGGGATATAACAAAATAATATATCACTAGTTACTACGCGAACTTCGGCGTTGGCATGATGCAGCAGTTTCTTGAACTTTCCATATCCACCTGCTTCATCTACTAATATAGCATATTTATTCATACCATCAGTAATGCCACTATTTGCTTCACCAACAAAGAGAATTCTATACAGCGCCTCCAAACATGCCTTCATAGTCACTTCATCCTCGCAATCAAGATGATCGCACAAACGTCGAATGTTATTGGCATTCACAAAGTTACTGTAGAATCAATGCATAATTTTAGTAAAAAGAAAAGAGAGATAAATTAATCCACAAAGTGTGAGACAATGAAATACATGGTGTGTTCAATAGAATCCTTCCACAAGGTATTCGAAATAGCCAATGCGGCTTCTCTCTTTATATCAAGTTCAACATTATCCCGAAGCAGATCCACCAAGCCACTTAAGGAGCCAGCATCACTTACAGCCTGCCATTCAAACATAAATAAATAATAGGCAATAAATCACTCTGTTTTTGTCAACAAAGAGTATAAACCATGTAATAAAAGCCTGCTAAGGCAGTGCGCCATTATTGATATTACACAGGAACAAAAAAACCACCGAAAGAAGAGGTGGTGCTCAATTTATTTACATAGGCTAACAACCACAAATTATATAGATACAACAAACACACTATAAATCTAAAAAGAAACATTTTTAAAAACCAACAGTACAAGTGCAGAACCAAACAAATGAAAAAAAAAAAAATTCATACAGTGATTTGAGCAAAATTGCCATTCACAAGATTTCCAAAAACTCGTACTGCAGGCATAACCACCAAAGGGGAGTGATGTCTGAAAACCAAAAATACATATTCATATCAAACAAAAACCATACAAGAAGTGCTAATCATATAATTTTCAAAATCTATTCACCGTAGGAGCTCAACAAGTGGTTTGTAGACACCTGACTCAATGACAGCTTGAATTCTGTCATTTGATCCATCTACAACATATGAGAGAGCCTCACATGCATTTTTGAGTACTTCTTCATCTTTTGAATCATGAAGAAGGCGTGCAATAACGGAAAGTGCAGGATGTACCTAATCATTTAATTCAACACAGTATTAAAAGCCAATACCTGCTCAAAGACAGACCGTGGCTTGTCTTCTTTTGTGTTAATTCTCCTCGACTCTAACAATCATTTAATTGAACACAATATAAAAAGTCAGTACCTGCTCAAAGACAGGTTGTGGCTTGCCTTTGCAGAAGTTTGACAGAGCCTTGGTCGCGTTTCTCTGCACTGACAGTTGTGCATCCTCATTCAGCAGACTCAACAAAGGAGTCAAGGCCTCATGACTCTCCAACTGCATACAAACAAAGTTCTTTCATTCTCCCAAAACAAAAAGGTAAAGATAAGACATAAACTATAGATAAAACCATTAAGAGACTGGGAAAGTTAAAAAAAAAAAAAAAAGTTCTAAAGAGAACTTCAAATTCACGTTCAGACCAGTATGTATCAGTTCTTTATCCTAAATATGTAAAACCTTCTTGTGCATAAGGATGGACAAATGTTGAGAAACACAGAAGACGAGATTATGTATGATAAAAAACAAACAATGTCTCACATGAAACACAAATATTATGGTAAATCTTAATCAATGTGCAACATATTTAGTAGATGAGTTTGAACCATATCAGATAAAGAGAATAGCATGTTCCAAAGTCAGTTTCATGCCTCCAGAATGTTAATAAAGACACAGAGTAATCAAAGGGTATTTAGTATTACTGAGCAAAATTAAAAATCCAATTAACAACTTTCAATTTAATCAAGCTAAAACTAATGCAATCGGTGGTTATTAGCATATGCATAATGAATTCCAAGTCCAACATCCAATCACTGAAACTTATACAGCATATTCACTCCATACCACCAAGAACAATTAAAAAGACGAGACCATTAAAAGAGACCAAATAATTGTAACACCCCAAATAAAATTAATCTATAATTAGAATTCATAAGAAATATAATAATTAAGTCAAGAAATTAAGTTTCGATTCATCTTATGGTAATTTAGGTTTGAGTTGGAAATCAATTTTTGACAATGGGGTTACGTACAAAATGTTTCAATATATGATAATCTAAAATTTATTATTAATTACGACTATTTTAAATTGATGAAAGAGATAAAATAAATCGTTAATAATGATCCAAGATATCGATTAATTCGTAAATTATATATACTATTAAATGGTTTGATATATCCAATTTTTAATTAATAAGGTTGGTCTCGATTGATAATTTTTATGCGAGATCTAATTATTGTAACCCATATGCAAAATAAATCTCGACCAAATAAGAAATACCGTAAATAATTAAATTCGATGTACAATTAAATCCCGATCAAAGAAAGTATAATTCCCGACTCAATTCGTATCCAACACCCGACTCGTTTTTATAACACCCAAAATAAGATTTAGATATATATATATATATACTAGTATAACAACACGTGCGCTGCACGTGAGATATTATAATTACATAATTTATTATTAAATACTTATTTTTCTAAAACATTATGTACTTGTTTTTTATAATATAAGAATTTCATTAATTAACATAATTTATTTAAAGTTCAATCAATTAAAAATTATTAATAAAATTATTTACTTACATTTTAGAAACATCTTATTTCTATTTTGTCATAATTAAAGGAAATTATTTCTATTTTATTTCTTAAGTAACTGATAATATTTACAATTTAAATCATCTTCAAATTAACCAACAGAATACTTTTTGGTTAAAAGAAATTTATATCTTGATAGTTCAACATAAAAAATGAGAATTTGAATTATTTTAAAAAATTAAAATTCTAAATCTTAATTTCTATTTTCAAATATGTATATGCTTTTTATTATTAATATGATAATTCAAATGTTAATTTCTAATAGTACAATACTTTAATCAAAATATTAAATTTATAATATAACTTTTTTTTTCATAAGCTTTTAATATATGTATGATTGAAAAGCTCTTTAAATATATATTAATATGAAACTAATTTTACTCTCAAATTTAAAATGTTATAGAAGAAAAATAATCAATTCATGTAACAAATATTCTAGAAGAGTTGTAAAAGTAAATGACTCTAGGAAAATAAATAAACATTAAATTACATTACTATTCTTAATAAAGAGTTTTATTTAATTAGGACTCTATTTCACATCAATTAATTTGACATTACAAAAAATGGACGAAACATTCATACTTATATAATGTTATATATTATATTATATTATATTATATTATATTATATTATATATATATAGATATAGATATATATATAAATGTCCAAAGTTGTAAATTAAGCTAGAAAGTTAATAGAAATTATAATTCGAAATGAAAGGAATAAAAATAAAAAGATCTAGCTTATTTCACGTATAAGGGTACGTATGACAGAAAATATAGTACACAAATTAAAGTTTATTTTAATCAATATTTTTTGTTTTATCAATTATCAAATAAATTTAATAACTTATCTAAATCTTTTGTGTTTTTTTCCCCTACCATATCATTGTATGACTCATTAGTTCAATGTTTTTACCTATACTTCACACAACTACATATATTTATAAGTGATTATTTAAATATACAAATGAACTATTTGTTAACAATTGGTTCCAAATATTTTATAATTTTTTTCAAACTCTTTCGCCCTTATCTAATAATTTTACTAAATAGGAACATCTAAAGGCCTCTTAAGAACATCTTAAATAATTTTCAAGTATGTTTTAATTTAAAAAAAAACATTTCAATTTTTTTTACAAAAATATCATTCAATTTTTCCATATTATTCATTTATTTTATTATTCTGCATAACTAATTAATGTACATTATGAACTCACCATCTTAAAATTTTTATTTTTAGGGTTCTCAGTTTTTTGTTCATGTTCATATTTATTATAAATTACTCTATTTATAGTATAAATCATGTTTTACCTATTTTTCATAATGCCGATCTTAACCCTTTAACATGATGAAATTAAATTGAAATTAAATGGACTCCTAATTATAAAGAAAAATCTTTGTTAAGGATAATTATGTAATTCAATGTTTATTTTATTTTTCTATTTAATTATAAATAGGCAAGAGTTCTTTACATTCCAAACTCTTATTGAAAAAGTTTACATGTTTTTTCCTTCTATAATCTTGAACATTTAAAACTTTATACCAAAATTAGTCTCATATTAAAATATATTTGAAGAGTTTTCCAAAGATATATTATAAGCATATGACAAAAAAAAAAAAGTTATACCATAAATTTAGTACTTTATTAAAGTATGATACTATTATATAAGTTAGGGTTAATCTCAATTTAGGTCATTTATGAAGACACTTTCCATTTTTTGAAAACTAAGTATCCGTTTTTCAATTTTGGTCTTTTATGTTTCAATTTTTTCCAATTTGAGTCACTTTTCTCAACATTTTCAAAATTGCTAACGTGTCTTTGTCATATGATTAATCAATTAATTTTTCATTTATTTGTTGCATCTTCTTCCTTCAACCATCAGCTCGTTGATGACTACCACATCACCGCTACCGAAAAACCTTCAAAACTCTAATTTTCACCTCAATCCCTGTGTAACGCCCCGTTTCTTTAAAAGAATAAAATCTCACGTGGGCGTTAGTTTGCATTAGAAATTGCCTCTTTCAATAATAATAAAGATAAATAAAATCAGGAATAATTGGGAAATATTATCCCATAAAACATTGTTATGAAATACGAATTTTTGGAAAATGCAGCGGAAACGATTTTTATTGAAATTCCTTCCTTTACAAACACATTTTTAATACATTGAAAAGAGAGATAGAATAAACATTTACATAAATAAACATGTTTGGAATTTATAGAAATAAATCTCTTTATTAAAATCCTCTACGATCTTGATAGTATCGGCTACCTGCATTCACCGCTCGCACACCATGTCCTGAATACTTTAAGCTGAAAACATTTTTACACATAGGGATGAGTGCCAGAAAACACTCAGTGGAGGGGGGAAGCACATATATATTTCCACATTATACATTCAACATAAAATAAATACATAACCTCATCTGGAACTTAGTCCAGTTAACCTCATCTGGAACTTAGTCCAGTAAATATATAGCCGTCAATATATACCCGTCATCTGGAGTTTTAAGTCCAGTAAATATATAACCGTCAATAAATACCCGTCATCTGGAGTTTTAAGTCCAGTAAATATATAACCGTCAATAAATACCCGTCATCTGGAGTTTTAAGTCCAGTAAATATATAACCGTCATTGGGATCCCACCTCTTCATGCGCATGCACATTCACAATCAATTCACACTTAATAAACATTCAAACATTTAGCGATCAACATTCACATTTACCATTCAAGACACAACATTTACCATTATGCATTTACCGTTTGAGGTTCACCATTTAAGGTTCACCGTACCGTTCAACATTCACGTTCCCATTTACCATCACATTGACATTTTCATTCACATTTGATATCACTTATAACATGGAAATCTTTAACACTTCATCAATATAACAATAGCACTTATAACTTCATATGGTTAATCAATTCAAATTCATATATCAAAAGAACTCATATATTCATATGCGTAATTAATAAAGCATATAAGATTTTACCCCCACCTTAAGATGACAGCTCGAGGATTGCTTTTGGAATCACCGTTCGTCTCAACTGCACTCGACATACTTAATCGTTTAGTTTCTTATGTCCTATAACATGATCCTTTGTATCTTATATTTGATTATTAAATCTAAAGCATAAACACTAGTAATTAAATATAAAGACTTCATACCAAACATAAGTATTAACATGATTCCCATATAAACAACAATTATACTTATAATTGTAGTAAAGTTTTAGGAGTGATTCTACCGTTTCTATAAAGTCTGAAATCATATATTAAAAATCTTGTAAAGTTTTTGGGGTTAAACTGTAACTTAAACTAATTTAAGGGGTTGAACTCAAATTAATAAAATTTGTAGGGACTAAAAAGCAATTAAGCAAAAGATCAAGGCTTGGACAATAATTAAGCAAAGATATGAATTTGCAAAATGGTCCTTGGAACACATTGAATTTTCAAAAGCATGCCCCTGCACCCCAAACTCCATTCCCGTCGACTTCTCTCTCTCACCCGCACGACCGCCGCCTGCTCGGCCGCCGCTGCCCTCTCCTGCCGGCGACAAACCCGTCGCCGGCCACCACAACACACGGCACAATACACACACAGCAGCAGCCTTTCTCCTCCCAACAGCCCCTCTCGGCCGTCCTCCTTGCCGCCGCCGCTGCTGCCCTCCGCCGGCAGCAGCGGCCTCCTTCGCTATGCACAGCGCCGCCGTGTGCTGCTCACATACCCACCCCTTCTCCCTCTCGATTTGCAGCACATAAACACAATATACACTCATATATATACACATGATACGCACACACAAATACACACAAAACACACACAAAAACACACTACGGCGGCCCGTGAGCGGCACCACCCTCTTCGTCTCCGCTCGGCGCCGCTCCGTGCGGTGGCGCCTCCTCCCGTCTCTTCCTATTTCCCCCTCTTCTTCTTTCTTTCCTCTCCTCTGTTTTCTTCCCCATCTTTTCCCCTGTTTTCTTCCTTCCCTTTTTCCTCTCAAATTGCAGCACACAAACATATATAATTTCACATATATATATATATATATACATCTACACTTAAGAAATAATTGGAATCAATTAATATTGAAGTTTAAAACAAGAAGATGAATTGAGATCTTTACCCTTCACACTTAAAATCCTCTGCAAAATGAAGATGTATGATAATGAAAGAGGAAGAAGAAAAATATCTTCTCTCCAAACTTATCCTAAATCTTATCTATTATATACATAAAATAATAACTATACACATGATGTAAACTTATACATGTTATATGTATTACACACGTATACATATATAAATATATAATATTATCATCATTATTAATTATAATAATAATTTACTACAATAACATAATTTATATACAAGTATTTACTAGTACTATATTTTATGTAAATTATTTTATCACATAGAATCACATATAGAGATCACGAATAAATTAAATAAAATAAAAGCATTTACGACATAAACGAAAATTTTTGCATAAAACTCAAATATCATTTTTCCTCATTTAAACTTATCTATATTTTATCTTTTTACTTTCATCCATGGTTGTCAAGTGAGTTGAGATCAAGCTCGGTTTCCTCCGTAAGCAATCCTGCAAAATACTTTAAAATCTTGAAAGAAACATTAGTTCATAAAATACGTAAAAATCATTTAGCACAACATAATACGTAAATCATGACTTTAAATAACATAAAAGTTCACTTCAAATCATTTGAAATTAATGATTTTGTACATAACCCCATTGTCAAAAAAATTGATTTTCCATCTCAAACCTAATTTACCGAATCGAGACTTAATTTCTTGACTTAATTATTATATTTCTTATGAACAATAATAAATTATAGATTAATTTTATTTGGGGTGTTACACCCTGTGTTTTTGTCAAATTCATTTGGGCATCATGTTTCCATTAATGTTCGTAAAAATTTGACGAAAATCACATCATTACCATCAAATAACCGCCACCATAGTTACCGAAAAACTCCATTACCGTCCCTCAAGCTGAAAACTTAATTTTTACCAAAACACACAAAATTCACAAAAAATTAATTATCTCTGCAAGCCCCACAAAAGCCCTTCTTGATTTTTTAGTTCTTACAGAATTTAAACTTGAACCGAGTAGAAAAGGAATGAAAATTCAAATCTAACCCTTTTGTTAAACTATTTTTCGTACATGTAAGTTCAATTCGGGTAAATTTCAAAAACCACGTCAAACTATAACCCCTTTTGCACAAAGATATATATATATAAACTTTAGAACTTTAAAACAGTTAGCCTTTGTGAATGATACTTAGGTCGATACGATGGGAATATTGTCCCGAAGATACTTATTTTTGACGATATTTTTGTCTTTTACCTAATTAATTAAATATTTTTTTGGCTGCATCTTTCTCTTCCAACATCAGCTTGTGGATGACCACCACATGATCACTAATGAAAGACCTTCAAAACTCCAATTTTTGTCTCAATCCCTATATTTTGGGTCAAATAACCTTCGAAACTCTAATATTCGTCTCAATCCCTATGTTTTGGGTCAAATTCAACTGGACATCATCTTTCCATTAAATTTTCATAAAAATATGATGAAAAAAACACATCAATACCATCAAATAACTACCACCATAGTCGCCGAAAAACCCCTATCGCTGTCCCTTAAGTTGAAAACCAGATTTCCTCCAAATCTTAACCAAAATGCACAAGATTCATATCAAATTAATTCTCTGTGCAAGCCCAACAAAAGTCTCAACCCGAATTTTTTATTCTTATTAAATTTAAACTCGAGCAAAGGGGGGGAATGAAATTCAAATCTAACCCTTTTGTTAAGACTTTTTTGCATGCATGTAAACTCATAAATTGTTTTAGGGTTTTTAATTCTCATGATTTGAGCATCAATTTTCTATGAATTTATGTTATTTTTATTATCTTGTGATGACTCAATTTCTCTCGTTTATTTTCAAATTTAAGGACATGATTTTGAGAAATCAAAAATATAATAAGGACTTATTTGCAATTTTTATAAGGGTAAATATCAATTATAGTCCTGTAAGTTAGACCATTCCAGTTTTTGTGCATCAAGTTTAAGCTTTCCAATTTTAATCCTAGCTATCGGATTTTTCCACTTGCATTCCGATTTTGATCGAAAATCTTAGTCCTGATGTGGCTGTTGGAATTGTATACGTGTCACCCCAATTAAAAATCCTTATTGCCACATTATTAAAAGATAAATAAAATAAATAAAAAATAAAAAAAGAAATTAAAAAAAATCATCATTTGTCTTCTTCCTCCCTACCGAACACAAGTCGTGATTTATTTTGCCCTTTTGTGGTCGACCACCATTGTAGTCATCCTGTTCACTGACCCACAACATTTCTCATCACTAAAAATCACAATTTCATCAATTCCCCCAGGAAAATCCAGAATTTTCAATACAATTTTCTAATTAAATAGAAGTTGAGCTTCGATCAACTACTCCATGGGGTAGCTTGATCTGAGATTTCAATTTAGGTGAGAAAGAAGCAACAGGTTTGAGAGAAGATAGTGAGGAATTTGTTGGAACAGTGGAGAAGATAAAGATTGGCAATGATAAAGAACGAAGAAAAATAATAAATCTCCAATTTGCTGGTACCCGGTGATGAAGATCGAAGAAGAAAAAAAACTCTCAAGTTATTTCTTTTAATTTGATTTGGAATTTTTTAAATTATTTTTGAATTTTGAATTAATATTTTTAATGACATGATAGACACATCATTGAATTTTCCCTCTAAAAAATTGGGGATTTCTGTTTTCAAATCCGATGGCCACGTCAGTTCGGAAAATATTCCGGTCAAAATCGGATTCAAATTGGATGAATTTAATAGTTAAAGGACTAAAATTGGAAAGTGTAAACTTGATGTACAATAACTGTAAAGAGTCTAATTTACAAGACGAAAATTGATAGTTTCCCTTTTTATGAACTTTGCGAAATCACAACCTCCACCCGAATACTTTTAAAAGTTTAAAATACCCTTCATAATAAACATCTATAGGGGAATTTTCCACCGTCGGCAGCATTTGACGTCCTATTAGTATCATTCATAAAGTTTTGTGGTAATATTATAAAGTTTCAAAGTTCAAGTACCTTGGTCAAGTTGAAAACCAAATTTTAACCAAAACATACAAAATACACAACAAATTAATTCTCTCTGTAAGCCCCAAAAAATTTAAAATTGGTTTTCATATTTCTTTCAGCATTTATGTTTATTAAAATAGAATTTAATTAGAAAAACTTGAAATTATATTTATACTTTTTAATGGTAATTTAATAATTTTAAACGTTAAATGATGATTTTATAATATTTATAGTTGTAAAGATAGAAAGTTTACAGAAATTACAATTTGAAATGAAAGAAATAAAGATAAAAATATATAAATTATTTGACGTATAATGGTATGACTGAAAATTTAGTATACAAGGTAAAGTTTATTTAGTAATTTTTTAATTACTTGAATATTCAATTTTTTTATTCTTAAAGAATTTTCGAATCAAGCAAAAAATTAATGAAAATTCAAATCTAACCATTTTTCTTGAACTCTATTCATACATGTGAATTTATAATTTGTTATTACAGAAAAATAAGGTAAATAACAAAAATCACCCCAAACTATAACCCTTTTACACAAAATTATTAGAATTTTGGAACTTTACCATTGCCAACATTTGCAAATGATACTTATAGACCGATACAGTGAAATATTGTCCCGAAGATGTTTATTCTTGAGGGTATATATTTTTCTCTTTTGATTAATTAATTTCTCAATTATATTTGGTGTTCGCTGATGACTGTCACATCACCCCTAACGAAAAACCCTCAAAACTCTCATTTTTGTCTCAATTCCTATGCGTTCAGGTAATATTCAATGACACATCAATTCTTTAACTTTTCATAAAAATATGACAAAAAATACACCAATAACATCAAATAATCCTCATCATAGTCGTCGAAAAACTTCATGACTGTCCCTCAAGTTGAAAACCAAATTTCCTCTAAATCGTAACCAAATGGCTCGATTTCTCTTGTTTATTTTCGAATTGAAAACATGATTTTGAGAATTTAAAGTATAATAAGAAATATTGTGAGTTCTATAAACTTTTCAAACTTATAGTCTCTACCCCAATACTTTTAAAACATAAAAATACCCTTGGAAATAAATATCTTCAGGGGAATTTTCCACCGTCGACAGCATTTGGTTGTCTATTAGTATCATTCGCAAAGGTTGGTGATGATATTATAAAATTCCAAAGTTCAGGTACCTATAATACTTAATTTTAGTTTGATAGATTATTTAAACCAAAGTCTCTATGTCTTCCAAATAAATCTCCATGGTTATTTAATTTTATTTCCTCTTGATTTTGGTAATTCAAACTTACTGATTCTTACACAAAGATAATTATATTTTACCTCCAATTTTGATAGCTACGTCAGCAGTTCTGAAAATTTAGACAAAAAAATGACTAAAATTGAAAAAAATTAAAATATAGAGGACCAAAATTGAAAAACGAATACTTAATTGTACAAAAAATGGAAATTGTCTTACATATAAAACCATATTGAAATTATCCATAACTTCTTATAGTACAATACTTTAATAAAAATATCAAATTTATAGTATAATTTTTTTTCCATAAGCTTTTAATATATCATTGAAAAGCTCTTTAAATATATATTAATATGAAACTAATTTAGTCTCAAATTTTGAATGTTATAGAAGAATAATTTTAGTTTGATAGATTATTTGAACCAAAGTCTAATCTCCATGGTTATTTAATTTTATTTCCTTTTAATTTTGGTAATTCAAACTTACTGATTATTATATAAAAGATAATTATATTTTGTCTTCAATTTTGGTATCTACGTTAGCAGTTTTGAAAATTTAGACAAAAAAATGACTGAAATTGAAAAATATGAAAACATAGAGGACCAAAATTGAAAATGAATACTTAATAAACCTAAGATAAAAATGGAAATATCTTATATAAAAAACCAAAATTGAAATTATCCCCAACTTCTAATAGTAAAACACTTTAATATAGCAAAAACTTATATGCCCCTGGGGCACATAGGGCCACGGATCTAGGTGTTATATACATGCTCTTCAGGTGTTATATATATGTTCTATAGGTGTTATGTTTCTTGGTGTTATAAATACACCCTACAGGTATCATATGTATATAAGAGTATTCATGTGATACCTGAAGAGTATATACATGATACCTGTAAAGTATATATTTAACACCATATGATGATTAATTTGAGGCACCATGCCCCTGGGGCACACAAGTGTCACTTTAATAAAAATATTAAATTCATAGTATAACATTTTTTTCATAAGCTTCTATACCATTGAAAAACTCTTTAAATATATATCAATATGAAACTAATTTTAGTCTCAAATTTAAAATGTTATAGAAGAAAAATAATCAATTCATGTAAAAAAATTCTAGAAGAGTTATAAAAGTAAAGGATTCTAGAAAAATAAATAAACATTAAATTACATTAATTATATTCTTAATAAAGAGTTTTATTTATATAGGACTCTATTTCACATTAATTAAATTTAATCATGAGGGTTAAATTTGACATTACAAAAAATGGACAAAACATTCATACTTATATAGTGTTATAGATATAGATATGAGATTATAGCAAGAGAATTTCATTTTGATTATTTAGTATTAAAAGCCCAAAATTTTATTGGATCCAAATTATATTTTAAAAGCTTGGCCCATCTCTTAGCAAATGAAATTGAGGAGAAAAAGTTGATATTTTCTTCTACTTTACAACTCATACATATTGATATATAGATATACATGTGTGTATTGAATCAAAGCTTTTGGACAAATATTTATCTTTACACTTTCTCTTTCCATTTCATCTTCATCTTCTTCTTCTTCGATCCTTTTCCTTGCTTCGAGCTTTGCAGGAAATTTGAGAAAAAAGGGTAAATTTTTAATTATAAAATTTGTTCTTGATGTAGTAAAGTTGTATCTATTGTTTTATGTATATATATGTATCTATCTCTCCATGTCTCTCTCTCTCTCTGGTTCGATTTCTGCTGCCGACAGTCGGGACGGCGGCGCCGTGCAGGTGATGGGGGCAGCGCCGGCGGCGGCGGCGCTGCATGTGTGTGTGTGAGTGGTTGTGGTGTTGTGGTTGTGTGTGTGAGTGTGTGTTGTGGGTGTGGGTGTTTGCTTGGTTGTTGTGTCGGGGGAAGGCGCCGCCGTGAGTGGCGGCGCCGTGCAGGGGCTGAGCCGGTGATGGGCCCGTCGCCGACAGTGGACGGTGGCGGCAGAGAGCAGGGCAAGGGGGAGCAGGGGAAGGGAAAGGGAAGGGTTTAATTGCAAAGTTGATTTTATCCAAAGACTATATTGCAAAGTGTGTTCCAAATTCATGATTTTATGCATTTTCCTTCCTAAAATTATGATCTTGATTATACAATTCAGCCCTAAGAATTATGTAATGTTGCATTTTTAATCCTTATAATATGTTGACGTTATAATTGAACTTTAGAACTACACAGAAATTATATTACGAAACCAAAACTTAAACGATAAATGTACTTAGATTATTGTACCACGTTAGACATTGATTTAATCTATGATTGATACGAACGACGAATTAAACCTAAAAAATAGAGAAAACACCCTAGTTTGTTTAAGTTATATCCTTAATTACGAACCTTCGATTTATATCGTATATTAGGAAATTAATATTTTAAGTATCCTATAGATATTTAAGATAAAGTTAATTTGATAGATTATTTCATTTATAGATGATCAAGTT
This sequence comes from Scutellaria baicalensis, assembly GCA_005771605.1. Taxonomy (NCBI): domain Eukaryota; kingdom Viridiplantae; phylum Streptophyta; class Magnoliopsida; order Lamiales; family Lamiaceae; genus Scutellaria; species Scutellaria baicalensis. Next base: position 184,590 of record VALJ01000012.1, read on the forward strand.
AAGAATTAAGGTGAGCTTCTACATTATGTAGGAAATACGAAAGAAAGACAAGAGTAAGGAAGACAAGGGCAAAGAACTTTTGGCAAAGATCGAGTAATATCCAAGGTGGGGGTAAAATCTTATCAAATAAATGTATTTTAATTATAAAATTTATTATATGAATTTATATGCATTATGTGACTTTAAATTCAGTATTCATGAGAAGTCTATTTCAAGTTGAACATCATTAGTATATGATTGATTTTCGAGTAAATTATATGTTTTCAAGGACTAATGTTTTTCAAGGGATACAAATGCGATTGGTTTCACATGATGAAAAGTTGGGATAATACCCGTACACAGGGGCGGACCCACTCTAGGGCCAAGGGGGGCACTGGGCCCCCCTGGAATTATGGAAAAAAACTAAGGGTATTTATGTATTTTTCAAAATTTTAATTTTAAAAAAATAGAAAACATGTACTAAGACATAAACAAACGGTATCTTTTATAGGTGCAAATTTATTATTCTTATTCTTTATGTCAATCAAGGTAGAAATCCTCTCTCTTTCTATCTTTCTCACTATCTTATCCATCTAATTTTAGGTAAATATTGTGTTATCTTATTTCTTTACTCTATATTTTTTTATTATTGTTGATTTATTGTTATCAATGAAGATACTATTATAATCGATTTTAAATACGTAAAATAAAAGAGACATGTTGCAATTCATGTTTTAAGTGATTTATTTTTGGGTTAATTGCAAAAAGAATCACAAACTCTATTCAATTTGAAAGTTTAACCAACTTTTTGAATATTATAAAATAAAACATGAACTTTCATATTTTTGATAATTTTAACCTACAAATAGATTTCAGCTATTTTTATTCTTGACAATAACTTCCACCATTTCAAAACAACTATCACTTTGTACATTAAGTCATTGTTTTTTGAAATTGTGATAGTTATTTTCAAAATGAACATAATCAAATTTTGTTTGCCAGTTAAAATTGCAAAAAATATGAAAATTTATGTTGTATTTGCTAATATTCCAAAAGTTGTTTAAAATTACAAATTGAGTAAAAAATTTGATTTTTTTCTTTGCAATTAACCTTTTATTTTCTTACATTGATGTTAAATTGAGATGTAATTAAGTTATTAAATTTTTTATTGTAATTTATTGTTATTAGGATGAGTCTCATGTGAGACCATTTCATAGACTTAATTATTTGAGATGGATCACTCACAACTTACACTTCACAATTCACTTATAAATTTATGAAAATAAATTTTATTTGTAGGTATAAAGATTTTTCTCAATATAACAATTAACAGTCTATGAATTCGTCTCATATAAGTTTTGGTATTTTTCTATTAGGTTTGATACGGGCCCCCCTGAATACAAATCCTGGGTCCGTCACTGCCCGTACAAGAGGGGTTTCTTTAGAAACCAATACATGTCAAGGGATTTATTTGTCAATTTGCAGTCGTGAATTATATGAACCTACGTGAATGTGATTAATGTGTACTATGTGTTATGTGAGAACTATTTTGTGAAATGTAACTGCGCATGCGCTTGCACGCCAAGTAGGGTATTCTTCGGAAACCCAGCACAGAGGGTATTCTTCGGAAACCCAACATTAAGGGTGTAAAAACCCATAGGGTCGGCTTGGGGCCCGGATAAATCTTCTTCAGATATCTATCCAGCATGGTTTGCAAGGAACTACTTGGGAGTCCACAATGTGATTTGTTTTTATGATATGACTACGTGTACTATATGTATTCCCTCCACCGTACAAATGAACCCCGCTGAGTGTTTTCTGGCACTCACCCCTATGTGTAAAAAATGTTTTCAGCTTAAAGTATCCAGGACGTGACATACGAGCGGTGAATGCAGGTAGCCGATATTATAAAGGTCGTAGAAGATTTTAATAAAGAGTTCTATTTTTATAAACTCCAAACAGGTTTATTTATGTAAATGATTATTCAATCGCTCTTTTCAATGTATCAAAAATGGGTCTGTAAAGATAGGAATTTCAATAAAATCATTTCCGCTGCATTTTTCCAAAATTCGTGTTTCGTAACAATATTTTATGGAATAATATTTCACGGTTATTCCTGAATTTGTTTATCTCTATTATTATTTAAAGAGTCAATTTCTAATGTAAGTAGCGCCAAAACAGTATTTTAAAAACGGGGCGTTATAATAATTATTTCTCTTCATCCTCAAACAAAATTCAAGAACTAAGCTAAAACTTAAAACCTACACTTGAACTAATCCATCAAATGAACCCTAGAACGAATTTTGTTATCATCTGATCCTCAACTAAAAAAAGGCATGATTCATTACGTTTAAAAAAACAAGAAACCAATTATTATAGAGTACTTTAACTCAAAAGAGAAGTAGAAAACAAGACCTTATGAATTCAGTAAACGAATTTAAATTTAAACAGATGACAAATTCCTAAAAGTCGATAAGAACTCAACCTTGTTCTCAATCAGCTCAGAGAATTGAAGATCTTCTCTTGGCTTTTTAAGCAAGCTCTCCTCTGGGATCTGAACCTCCTTCTCCTCCCTTTGTCGTTTCTCATCGGCTTCAGACATAGTTCCTCTTAGTATGCGTCTCAGAGAGAGAGAGGGCTTGAACTCTTAGTGTGCGTCTGAGAGAGGGCTTGAATTGGGAGAGAGAAAACCTGCAAGTGAGAGAGAGTGAGAAAAAGGTGGATCACCACAACTATCTTCACAAAAACTTACCCGGTGCACCGTACCCCAAAGGTATAATTAATTTGGTATTAGGTATATATTCATAAGGTATTATTAGTGTATTTATAAGATATTAGTGGTATATTCTTGAAGGTATTAGTGATATACTCATAAGGTATTAGTTGTATATTTATAAGGTATTACGTGTATAATTGAAATATAAGTTTTAGTAAAGATATTATTCAAGGTACTACTTGTTACATATTAAGGTATTACACATATTACTTAAAGATATTATAATAAATGTTTGGGGGTACGGTACCCGGGGGCACGCAAGACCTACTCTACTATCTTTTATTTCAAGAGCATAACATTATTCGAATTTGTTGGACTTGTTATTCAACTTTATTATTGAGAAAATAACTCAAATTACCACAATATATATAATGTTATAACAATAATACCATATATTTTTTTTCTTTATTTTTTCTACCACAAAATATAAGGAATTATATTTTTCTGCCACAAATTTGACCGAGTCCAATTTAACAATCATTGAATGATTGAGTAGTTGAATTATATTTACTTGAAATTACATTTACTTTTGGAATCTTATTTTTACTGAAATTTTTTACTTTTCAGAGTAATTTGAATCGTTAACGAGATGCACAGAAATTGCAAAATTCATCTATTTAATGAGTGAGGAAGATTCATTTGTTGCTCACATCCGTGGTCCGAAATTAGGGTTAGCCGAGTTAGTCGTGGTCCGAAATTAGGGTTAACCGAGTCACTAGTTTAGGGTTAGCCGATTAACAATGTTAGGGTTAGCCGAGTAACTGTTTTTAGGGTCAGCGAGTAACTGTTTTTAGGGTCAGCTGAGTTACTTTTTTAGGGTTAGCCAAGTAACTGTTTTTAGGGTCAGCCGAGTAACTGTTTTTAGGGTCAGCCGAGTAACTGTTTTAGGGTCAGCCGAGTAACTGTTTTTAGGGTCGGCCGAGTAACTTTTTTTAGGGTTAGCCGAGTAGGTTTGGTTCGGAGGCCATTGGGAATATATGGAAATAATATTAAATTTAAAAATCTTAGCTTAAATTCAAAAATCATAAGTGAACAAAATTGTGGCAGACTGAAAATGACTGAGAAATGACTGACATAATTTACTTTTTCAGAAATTGTGGTATTTTGGGATGTTTTGTTATATTTTGTGGTACTTTTGTATAAACTTTTATATTAAATGGTATATTTGTATTGTTTTTATATCAATTGGGGTAAATTGAGTTGACCACTCTTTATTATTTGTATATAAGCTAATTTGATTATTCGTAGACTCAAATTTAAATGGGTTTTAGTAATTGAGCTAAAGAATATTTTTTATATCTTATATATGATTTGTCACACTTTAAATTCTAGGATAATTTTATAATTAACCAATTATTTTAATACATTAGACTTTCTAAATCTAGTTAAGATAAATTTTAATTTGGTGGGCTTTTAAAAAATAAATAATAAATAATAACTGGACCTCATTTTGGGCTTATTTGTGGGTTGGATGGAGCTTATTAATTAATGAGTGCACTTTATTATTAATTAACTAGTGAATAGCTATACATGGGATAACGATTGATTTGAGATTTATATTTGTAGAAAATTTCTAGAAAACCTTTGAATTATTAATTGTTTATTTTCCTTGGAGGGTATTTGTTATCCCATGTGAACAAGGCTAGCTTTTTTCAAAAACATAGATCTTTTCGATTAGTTTAGAGATGCAATGATATTAGTTGGAAGATATGTTTAGATATTGCACATGATATTCTAACAAATAAAATTCACTATTGTTCATATACGTAAAAGGTAGTTGCACAATATATTACATGATTGCAAGTATAACAAATAATACACATTTATAAAATGATGTTGCTAGGGATATAAACGAGCTGAATCAAGCCGAATATCACTGGGCTCGAGTTCGGCTCGAATAAAGTTTGATAACAAGATAAACGAACCAAGCTCTAGTTCGGCTCGATAAAAGTTCGTAAAGGGTTCGAATACTAGCTCAACAGTTCGAGCTTGAGTTTTGCTCGAAAAAAGTTCGTTAAAAGTTCGAAACAAAGTATCTTGTTGTTTGAACTGACACTAGCTCATCTGGATTTAGGATGAGCTCAATCTAGTCCATGTTTGGACAGAGATTTCAAAATCCTTCAAACAAAATTCAAGAACTAAGCCAAAAAATACAACCTAATTCGAGTCCATACTCAAGTCCGGTGTTACTAGTAAGGAAGAAAGACGAAAGTTGGCATTTTTGTTGATTATAGAGCTTTAAACAAACAAACGATTCCAATAAATATCTGATTCCCATGATCCAAGAAATGGTGAATTATGTGTATTGACGTTGGAATTTGTATCGAACAAACCCCTCGATCCAACATCCAAATTAATCGAATCGGATTGGATTAAACCGAATTAAAGCAAAAGGATCGAAAAAGAACACTGGGCCGGAGCCTACCAAGCAAGATTGCTCTAGGTGGGGTCTAGTAGACCTGTTTGTAGGTCGGCAGAGAGTCTGTATTATGGATAATGTGAGAGTACAATATCCCTTTTGTTTGAGTACAATTTAGTAAAAAATGACTTATGATTTGGATTCGAATCTGTTTGAGATCCAGATCGCCTCACTGGGATTGTCCTCCCTCGAGCCCCCTAACCTTGTTCCTTAAGGCTCTATTTATAAAGATACCTAGAGGTATAACCCTTGGGTATCATGAAAGAGATCCATGATATAAGGGATTTACATGGAAATAAATTAGATATATGCCATCTTAGGGAGATATGATCCGATCTTTGACGTGTTGCCTTGCTAAAGCCTTCGGTCATGCAACTTAGGTCGTCCTCTTGTAGCTCGTCCCACCGAGCTCGGGTTGTGTGAAATTCGTGTTTGGACCGGTCTCGGCTCAACTCAGCTCAGCTCGATTTCTCATGGAAGATCATCCAAAAAATCGAATAATATTCTAGGGTGTAACAATGTGGTGCAGGTGGTTTAGTAAACTAGATTTGCGGTCCGTGTATCGATAAGAACTCAACCTTGTTCTCAATCAGCTCAAAGAATTGAAGATCTTCTCTTAGCTTTTTAAGCAAACTCTCTTCTGGGATCTAAACCTCCTTGTCGTCCTTTCGTCTCTGTTTCTCATCGGCGTCCACCGCAACCTCAGATTCCGGCCTCAACGACATAGTTCCTACAAAAAACCCTATCACTGATGGATGAAGATATATGCAGAGATATGCATACACCTATACATACATACATATATACACTCACTTCCCTGTGTGTGCGTCCTTGAGAGAGAGAGAGCTTGAATTGAATTGGGAGAGAGAAAACACTTCTGAGAAAATGGTGGATCACCACTATTATCCTTCTATTATCATTTGATTTCTACATTGATCTTGCTTTATTCAACAAAATTATATTAATTATATCTATGTCATTATTATTGGAGACCCCTGCCCAACTTACCACAAAAGTTTAATTTGTAAACAATTTTACCATCTAATATAACAATTTAAACTTTTATACCACAAAATATAACTTTTGATATAAAACTATCACAAATTCTGCAACATTCTGCAAAAGCAAAAATTGTGTCAGCCACTTTTCAACAACCAATCATACTTTAATGAATTTTGTGCATTGACCAAATATTTTATGATTTGAATTGATTAAATTGAAATGTAAAATAAAAAATTAAATAAGCATAGCCGATTGACTCACCAGCCGATTGACTCACAAAAATTTTCTCAAAAATTACTCCACCTTCTCCCCCATTTCAAAACCCTAGCCGACACACTCCACATTTTTCTCCCCTCTCTCAAATTTTCCTCCACCTTTCTACACCCATAGCCGATTAACTCCAATTTTTCTCTGAAAAATTTCTCCCTCCTCTCTCAAATTTCTCCCACTTTTCTACACCCATAGCCGATTAACTCCCTTAATTTTCAAAAAATTTCTCCACCTTTTGAAACCCATAGCCGATTAACCCTCATTAACCATATTATCAAAATTTTGGTGAAATCTTTTGAAGAGGCTCTCGATTTTGTTCATCAAGATGGGTGACGGGGTTAGTCTATCTTATTTTTACAGTTTATGTTAGTATTGGAAAGTAGTTTATGTTAGTATTGGAAAATGATTTGTTGGTAATTTGAGAGTTTGAATTTGATAACACACTAGCCGAGTGACTCTGTGAAAGTAACCGAGTGAATGTATGAAAGTAGCCTAGAGATTTCACAATTAGCCGAGAGAATCTTGTGTGGTGACCGAGTAACTCAGTCCAAGGGTTAGCCAAGAGAAATGGGCTGGTGACCGAGTAACTCACTCCAAGGGTTAGCCGAGTGACATGGTTACTCGGTCAACACCCATGTCACTCGGGTAACCCTTGACTTGAGTTACTCAGTCGACGGCCATTGCTTTCGGCTAATGAGTTACTCGGTTAACATGTATTCTCTCGGCTAACCCTTGGAGTGTTACTCGGTCGTGCCAGCTCCCCGACCTCGGCAACGCGTGCGCCCGCTCCCCAGCCTCGGCAGCACGCGCGCGCCCGCGCCGTGGCCTCGGCCAAGCGCGCGTGCCCAGGCCCGGCCTCTGCAGCGCGTGTGCCCTTTCCCCGTCTCGGCCAGGCTCGCCGCGGGCGCCCCAGGCGCCCACCTTGCGTGCGTGTGCCCCAGGTGCCCTACGTTTGTGCGAGCACCCCATGCGCCCCCCGTGCGTTTGTATTTAATGAAAGAAAATTTTATTTAATAAATGGTTTGTATATAAATTAAATGTATTAATAAATCTGTTTAGTGAAATATCAATTAAATGTTTACCATTTCTTTATTATTTTTCAATAATACCGGTTCCATATTCAATTGTTGTGCATGTAGTTGGTTTGGGCTCGTGAGAATCTATAGGGACGCACTATCTACATAACCGGATATGTTCGTCTTAGTGTCTTTGATGTTATCAAGGCACAATTGCGCCACTTAGGACGTCGGTGTCTGCATGACTTCATAGGGACGGCTTTGGGACACTTTCTGGTATGGGACACTGATAGAGAGTCATGTAAGACTTTTCTACATGTCCTATTGACACGTGAGATGTGTGGTGACTCTCGTCCTGCAGACGAGAGATGGTTCCATATTGGCCGAGACCCACGCCTTTACCGTTTTTCGAAGAGAGTTTGCGTTGATCACTGGGTTGCGGTTTGGTGATTCTGAATTTGACCCGTGTGAAGATCACCAGCCAGCTGAGGGCACTCTATACTATAGAGTTCACGTGGATTCGTCACACGTGACTGTGGCTGAGATCCTATCTAGATTCAAGGCTGGAGAATTTTCAGACAGTGCCCAAGATATGCACAAGATTGCAAAGATCCTGATATTGGAATGCATATTACTTGGCGTCGACCCGAGACAGTCTGTTGTTGAGCCGTGGATTTAGGTGCTGGTCGAGCACGATGACTTATGGGAGGCTTTTCCATGGGGCAAGATTACGTACAGGACCCTGTTACGATACATGGATAATCTCCCGACAGACATGCCCCAGCGATCTACTGTGCCTCATTATCACTTTTATGGTTTCTCGACAGTTCTACTGGTATGCTTCGATACTCTATTTGAAATTGATGTTGGTTATACAATTTTTTTAGGGTTATGTCTAATTATTTAATATTGTATGTTTTGTCAACAGTTATGGGCTCTTGAGACGATCCCAATCACGTGTACATTTGCGGGCCACAGGCTAGAGACAGATTTGCACATGCCTCGATGTTTAAAGTGGTCCCTCAAGAAGTCCGACATTGATGTTACTTATGCTCTCGACCTGGAGGTATTTGCAGGACCATATTATAAACGACCATTTCTGTTTTGTTTCTTATTCAGTGCTTGAAAAATGATTACTAGCTAATACACTTAAAATTGTGTTATTTTATAGGATATTCAGTGGTTTGAGACTCTGGAGGCGACACTTGAGGGGTACATCTAGCCATACTGGAGAGGCATCGACCTTGACATATCTGTAGGAGTACAGCTCCCAGTGCGCCGATTTGGTCCAAGGCGTGGTACAGGGGCTCGTCAACAGACTGCTCGACGTAGACAGACTGTGCCTGATGAGCAAGAGCCGGAGCCGGAGCCGGATCCGGATCTGGAGCCGAAGTTGGAGGTTGACCGTCCTTCCACGTCTCGTGCTCCCACTACGAGCAGAAGGTGGACTACTCGGGCCAGTAGGGCGACTCGGAGGCCCACAGTTGTGGAGGATGATCCTATTTCAGCATCGCCGATTCGGCAAAGGGTTCCGACCCCTGATCCGCCACAGGACTTGGCCGGTGATAATAGAAGATCGTTCTTGGTCTTATGCGTATTAGAGGAATATGTTATGGGTGATGACACTAAAGTTGAGAAGTATGTTCTTAGTTGCTAATGTTTCTTTATAAATCTTTAATTTATCGTGCTTGAGTGTGAATATCAGTTAATTTGGTCTGCAGGCGCAATGTCGAGATTGGGGAAGCTGTGGGACCCTCTTGGTTCAGGCACTTCATAAACTGTGACTTGGAAATGGACTTTCAGGTTTCTTTTAATATTTTGTTATATACATGGGTGGTACTATGGGTGATAACTTTTGAGTGATCTTTCTTTAATTTCTGTTTTATCATAATAGGAACTGGATGCGTACCTTGGCATTTTGCAAAGTGATCCAGAATTTGCCGACGTGGGGTTTTCAGGTTATAACCATACGATGTGCCAGATTGTGGACGTGCGTTTCTGGGTGAGTTATCTTTATCATAAAGTTTAATTTATGTACAATCTTGTGACCTTTATGTACAAATATCATGACCTTTATAATCCATAACTTTGAAAAAAAATTGAAATTTTCAAAATTCAGTGCATTTTAAGGATGGATATATGTGCGGCTAATATTACATAAACGTAAATATGTACAAATTTTGCTAAAATTCTTTATTTTTTTCTTTCTAAGTTAGAGAATATAAAGGTCATTACATTTATACATAAAGGTCACACTTATATAACATAAAAGTCACATGCATATAACATAAATGTAACAACCTGAAGTGAAAAATAAAATTAAAAAAAATAAAATAAATAAAAGTGCGCTGATCCGGGTCGACCCGGACCTGATTCGAATTGTATGTGTACCAGTTGCACAGGAGACTAACTCATAAAGTAATCACAGACGTGAGGTGATCTTACGGATAGTTTCCATGAGACGGATCTTTATTACTCATGAGTTGAACTCATATCCAATTATTATATGAATCACTAAGTGTGAGTTATGGATTGACCCGTCTCACGAGAAAAGATCCGTTAAAATGTCTCACACAAAACCTACTCTAAAGTAATTATATGGCTTATGAAATCAATAAATCAAAATTATAATAATCATATATGCAATAAATAAATTTGAATTTTTGGTAAACCACAATAAAAAATATTAAATTATACTCGGTAAAAAATGACTAATAGTATGCTAGAGATGTAGCCCTACAATGAATATATACACATATATATATATATATATGAAATGTAATCATTTTGTAGATTTTGGAATGTTATATGTATATAACATATAGTTATTTATTTTTTACATTGATAACTATATCGTTATTGAAATATCAAAGACTTTATTTTGGAAACAATTAAAGTTGATAGAAATAATTGAACGCATGGGTGAGACACTAGTTATGAAGTAATTACGAGCCAGAAGAAGATACGAGAGTAAATGGAAATTATTTATAAATTAATTAAGAAACAAAAATCCTTAAAAATGAGGAAAAGAAAGGAAAGGAAAGAAAAAAAGGAGACCCCACCTTACCCACACCCCAACCCAACCCACCCCACCCCACCCACACCCCTTCCTTCATACCTTTATATTCATTCATCAAGGGAAATATACATACACTTCAATCAACAAAAACAACAAAATAAGGATCATCACATTGAGAATCGCTTCGATCGTTACTCATTGTTTGTAAAATGATTATTTGGGATTGCATTCACTCGTTTTGTTGGAGTTTTCATGAATTAATTTAATGCACGTCTCTCTTTCTGTCTATAGTGGTGATCAATGCTGGAGTTTGGATTAGGGTTTTTGAGGAATTGGGAGGAATTTGGGAGAGTTAATTAGTGGGTTTTGGGAGTATGTTTCAGGGTTAAAGTTTGGGTTTTTGAATTTACTGAGTGATATGTTGGATTTTAGGATAGCAGTTGCATTTGTATTTGGGGAAATTTGAGTGATTTGGGGGGGGCAGGGGGTTTAGGGTTAGGGTTAGGGTTAGGGTTAGGGTTAGTGTTAGGGTTTGGATTTGATTCTGATACTTGGGGGTTGTGGAAGTGGATTAGGGATGGTTCAGGACCTGAGCTTGAAGAAGGAGAGACTGGCTATTACAAGGATGATGCAAACATTGACCCTGATATAGCACTCTCTTACATTGTATGACTTTGTTTATTGCTTGTTAGCATTTCTTGTTCTCAATACAATATAATGTGAATTATGTGTTCTTTCTGAGTCGAACTTGATAATTCATGTCAAGCATGTGGTGGTTACGTACAGAGAAAGAGTGAGAGATGGTATTTATAGTATAACTTAGGACACATAATAGATTAATGATCAATGATTATGGTGTCTGGAATGAAGTTATGATCAAATGTGTATGAACTTGTCTTTGAAATGCCAAGTGTGATTATTAGATATGAAATGATCATTTGACCTGCGATGATAAGAAGTTGCATCTTACTTAGTTGCATGGGTTTGTATGTTTGCATTGTCTAGTGAATAAATGATGGGATATTTTCTGGAGTTTCAGAAAGTGGAATATGAAAAAATTCCAACCTTTTGTGATCTTGTTCCTTTTTCAGAAACTACAATGATAATTACGTAAATTCTTCAAACTTCATATTTATATTAGTTATAAGCTTTTATCAGATATTTAGTTATAATGCAATTAGGTAACTGAGTTTTGTGGTTTTTCCATTACAGCTTGGGTCCTGAACTCATTTTTTTAACATTCATATATATATATATATATGTATATATATATATATATTTTGATGATCTGCCCTACAGTAATGTGTAACTAAAACAACCCTTCTTGTAATTCTTCATATTTCATGCTTGGAATTCTGCATTTCCTCATGATCCATATATCTTTCTAAAAGATTTTGTTTTTTACTTTAACAATGTGAATTAATGTTTGTATCTTGTTTCTAAAAGGGAGAGAAGGTTCAAAGTATATTGGGGCACTTGCAACAAGATTTTGAAGGTGGGGTATCAACAGAAAATCTGGGTAAGTGGAAAGATATTTGCATTTCTATCTCTTCTTTTTGCCTTTATCAGAAATCAATAGCCTCAACATTTTTTAGGTGGTTTTCAGGGGCAAAATTTGGTGGATATGCCTCATTTTTAACATGCATCAACGATCTCCTTCGATTTGGTCGCAGCCAAAATCCCCACCAAGAGTTCAAAATCCCAACCCACCTAGATCTCCTAATCTCTGTACAGAGGTATGTGATACAATTCCATAATTTCTGGGTCACATGTGTGTGAGAAATTTTCATTTAGTTAGCTCTATAGACTATGTGACCACACAGAGACCTGCTTCTAATTCTATCATCCCCTCTACTCAGAGAAACGACTCTTCCACTTCCCCCAGTATGTGTGCATCACAAACCTTGAAAACCTCCTCTTATGGTGCTACATTCAGAGAAAAGGCAACCTTGTCTTATGGTAAAGTTGAAGAGGCTTTCCCTGGAAAAGTTGAAGTTCCTTCAAGTAAGTCAGACAATCTACCTGATCACAGACCATTGAAGGTTCGCATCAAGGTGGGACCAGAAAGAGTGGCCCAATATAATGCTCAAATATACAGTCTGGGACTTACATCCCCATCTTCATCAGAGGGAAACAATCATGATGAAAGTGATGGAGTACTGGTTGACTCTCATGAGACACCTGATGAATCTCCTGCCTACATGCTTAAAGTATGATTCATTTTCACCACTCAGTTAGTAGTGATGCACTCTGATTTTCATTTTCTTTTTGGGCAAGTAAATAGTGAGATTATTGAGGTGGGGATGAGGGTGGGATTGGATAAAAAAATTCTTTCACTTGATTCTTGTATTGGTTAGAGGCTAGATAGCTTTTGAAGAAGGCACGTGGGAACTTCATTTCAATCTGCTTTCAATCAAGTATATTTACAATGCTTGCCTTCCTGAGTTTCTTTCCTGAAAGAATCATGACATCCACTATTTGTTAGAAGCTTTTTCTGTAATCAAAAATTTCTTATTCGAATCTGTTGGACCTGTTGATTTATTGTCCTTGTTTTTTATGCAATCTATTGTACATGTACTTTTAATCCAGTGTCCGAAGATTTGTTTCTTTCACCTCTTTCTAAAGATTTGCTGAACTTAGTTAGAGAAAGAGAAAGATCAGTATAAAGTGAGTATGAAGCTGGCCCCAATTATTCTGCAATATCTGTTAAGTTCTTGAATAATGATGTTTTGAGAGGAAAGAAGACAAGATTCGTTGATAAAAACAGAAACTCTGAGAAATCAGAAGATAACTTTATAGAGGGTCTTAATGTTTGCGATGGGAAAACTTTGGGTGGTGATGATGTGGAGTGCATCATGTAGACATTCCATTACTTTAATTGCAAATCATTACCTGAAACAGCAAGGGTTATTGATATGGATTCCCCAGTGAAAAGGAGAAAGAGAAGTAAAGATAGGGTGAAAGGATAGGCAGTTTCTGGTGATTCCATTAAGGATTCTTCTTTGGAACACACTCTGGAACACACTCCTGATCAAAGTTATGGCAAGTATGAGCAACCAGAATCCAGAGGCAGTTCTGTGGAGAAGATTGATGAACGTAGAGTTAGAATTTCTCAGAAAGATGTTTCAGTTGCTCACAGGCAGCAAGGTAGGGGTGGAGGTAAAACAAGTCGTCCATTATTCAAAGCTTATTTTGATCATTCTGAAGGTAAAGGGGCTGAAAAGGCTATGGATGATTCAATTTTGAAAGTTGGTCTGAATTCTGCCTATAGTGAACAAAATCGAATTAATCCTAATGCTGTGGGGAGGTTATCATGTGAAAGGGGTAAAAAGTTAAAAGGGAGTCAAAGTAGCGACAAGAAAGCATCCAAAGCAGAAAGTTCAAGGGGTGGTGATTATGCTGCACCTAAAAAGAAATTTAGTAAGAGGAAGGAGATTGATAGACTTCATTTAAATCAGAAAGATGTTGTTCATTCAAGTTTAGAGCGTATTGAGAACCCAAAGCGTTTATTGGAGAGGTCTTCTGGTGGCATGCCAAAGGACTTTAATCTTGGTGATGTTAAGGCAAAATCTATATGTGCTGATAAACTGAAGGAGAGATCAAGTAATAAGAAATACTTTGACAATGTGCCATTTGACACACATATAGTTAAGCCTCAAGCTGCACCAGTGCATTCTAACGTCGGAATGTTTCGTGGGTTAGAGCAGGCTGTTGTTGCTCCTGTGTTAATATATGAAGATTGGGTTGGATGTGACCGCTATGACAAGTGGCGTCTTTTTCCGTACGGCACAAAGTCGGAGCAACTGTGTTGGAAACATTTAAGTATGTTTTGATGAGATAAAACCTTAAGAAAGTAACTCTAAAGCATAACCAATCTGAGGAGAGGTTACTGCAACAGAGTTACTGCAAAAGAAAGAAAGATCAGAGAAAGTGTCAAAGGAAGGACACTGAAGAGAATGGTGAAAATAATCGAGTAAACTAATTAGGATACTGATGACTACAGGAAGCTACTGGAAGAGATCTTGCCGAAGCATATTGCAAAGCAGCAAGACAGGAAGCTACCTGAGAGACCATGCCGAAAGCATACTGCAGAGCAACATGCTACAGAAGCTTCAAGCTACCTGAAGGAGCAAGCCAGAGAAGGAAGCTCCAGGTGAAGCACGAGGAGGAAGCTACAAAGCAGGCATGAGAAGAAAGTTAAAAGTTACCGGTAGAAAGAAAAAGTTATCAGTAGAGAGAAGAGAAGAGGAGCCAATCAGAAGAAGACACGTGAAAAGTGAAAAGCTGGCGTGTGTCAGGAGTGCGGTGCAATTATAGATTAGGAACTCTACCTACCTTCAACGGGCATATTTCCTAATCTATAAATGGAAGAAGACTGAAGACTGAAAATCGACTAGCTTAACAAATGTTCCCTCTTAAGAAGATACAGAGAGGATGTAGAATGATTACTCCACCTTCGAACCTCTGTATATCCATGTGTCTATCTATGCTTACTGATCTATATGCACATCCTATGTTAGATGCATGTCCTTCATAATTGGTCTTTACAGGAGATGAAGCTTTCGCAATAAACTCTGATTAGTAACCTCCCAAAAGGTTACTGACTCCCGACCAATGCCTCCTGAAAAGAAGAAAAGTTTGAAATAGGAGTAGGCTTATTCATCCCCCTCTAAGCCTACTGCCACCACTCATTGGGACTAACAGGTGGTATCAAAGCAGGTGGATAAATCATCCAACGTGTGTTATTTGATACCAACAAGTGGTATCAGAGCTGGATGGATGAAATAAAGGATGTAATCGATCTATTTAGATCCCATCTGTGAAAAGTCTCTCTCTAGAAAATCTCTCTCTCTCTCTCTCTCTCCCCCTCACATCATAGATCAATACACAACCTTTGATTAAAAATGTATGATTGATGTGAAGACAACAAACAGCTAAAAAGGATACAGAAAATCTAGCTGAGTTGTGAAGAAAAGCTGTTCAGAAGAAGAAAGTTGGTGAACAGCAAACTACTCGAGGATCAGACTACAAAGAAGGAGGCTGAACCTGAGAAACAAACTTCTACCTATCATGAAGTAGATCAACATGGAACAGATCAAAACAAAAAGAAAGACATGTTGTTGAACGAAAAGAGGAAGTTGCTGCAACGCCAAGCGGAAAAGTATGGATCGTATCGGAGACTCCAATCAACGGCTATAATGAGTAACCTTGGAGGAAGATACTGAAGATGTCAAGCAAAGGAGTAAGAAGAAGAAGCTCACTCCATCAACCAGACCACCCACCACAAAGAAGAGAGAGATGAAAGATGATCTACACTTTAAACAACTCTCAAGAAAAGAATATCGACGACCAGGTACCTCGTTCTAATTTACTCTTATTTTGGTGGTCTTGCTTATTTTTATCATGATTAAGAATTTCAAGTGACCACATGAAAATCAAAGATCAAGAAAGCCAAATGAAAGAATCTTCAGAGGATTGAAGATAACAGGCTTGAAATTTTGGTCACCTAACTTGTCTTGAATATGAGAAGGGAAGTCTGTGTTGACATTCAAAAAGAGGATGCTTCACCTACTCATATAAACCTCAAGGTTACCTAAAATAGTACTGAAAGTGACCCTACATCTTAAAAGAGAATCGTAAAGTAAGGGGGAACTTCAAGTACAAATCAAGGTAATTCAGAGGTAAAAGAGTCAAATCCTTGGAGAAACCCATATACGGGTATGCTGAAAATATCTGCAACAAACTGACATTTCCTAAGGGAATCAAGCAGAACAGCAACTCTAAAAGGGAAAGAAATTTGTCTACCTTACTGGTATCATGTTTTGCCTTTTCTATATTCTAAAGAGGTTCCAGTAAGTAAACACCTGCACACACCTTCCTTTTGCTTACTAACGAGAGTCTTACATAAATCAAACTTTCCCTACAGCAACCATTGGCTGTAAGGAAATGGTAAGTTCCTGTAAGAAGACTAACACAGAAGGACTCATACTTGTATGAGTACCTATATAAGAATACTCTTTCTGCAAGTACCTCAAACAACAGGCTACTGAATTCAGGGGGAATGAATTGACAAATCTAAGGAACAAAATGGAATTATGACGACAGAACGCTAGATACCAGACCATTGGATACTAGGTCGCTGGATAACAGGATGCTAGATATCATGTTACTGGATATTAGGTCGCTGGATAACAGAACGCTAGATATCAGGATGCTAGATACCAGGTTGTTGGACACTAGATCGCTGAACACTAAGTCGCTGGGTACCAGGACGCTAAACACTAGGATGCTGGACACTAGATAGCTGAACACCAGGTCGTTGTAAACCAGGATGCTAGACACCAATATACTGGATGCTAGGTTACTAGACATCAGAACTTATCATCAGGTCACTGGACAAAGGGATCACTTGAAAGTTACATCTCTCAAATCAGAGCAGTTACTGAAAAACTTTGGTAACGTGCACACATAAAAAGTGGATCACCTTTCCAGAAATAGACTACCTTTTTAGAACCCTAGAAGAATTTCAGCCGTATGATCAGAAGAATCCAAGAGTGGAGAACCAGTTGTTGACCACATACTTAAGCAATCACTTCAGGAAAAGGAAAAGCTGTGGAAACTGTTAACAACTTTATTAGAAACCAGCGAAGCTGTTAATGAGATCCTTAAAGATCTAATTGCAGCATGGAGTATCTCAAACCCTATAAATACATGCACTCCTTCTCTTACGATCATATATCCATCACTCTCTCTTATCCTTGATATACCATGGCTCCTGACTGTTGGAAACCACTCTCTTTATTCCTTCCAAAGAACACATTTTTTGCAAATAATCAACCAAACATCTCTCAAATCACCATAAGTCACCTCTCACGCTTGACACTTGCTAAGCAAACCTTCCTCAGAAGATTCGATCTTCTAGCTTTCAGCTCTCACCTCACTTCCCAAGAACTTGCACCTAAGTTCTTCTTTTCGAGATAGGAGGATAGAGCTAAGGACCCCTCTCCAGCAGCCCCAGAGCGTCAGCTCAAAGATGATGTCAACAAGGGGGAAAGAACTGCGAAGGGTCATAGAAGATCAAAAGACTTCCATAGGTAGAGAAGGGGAGATTTCAACTCTTCTATGAGGTGGATTCTCTTTTGCATACGAGAGAATCAGAAGAAGGGACAGTTGGAGGAGTCGGTGGAGATTGAAGGAGAAGGAAAGGCAGTAGCAAGCTACTGCGTCTAAACTTCTCTGTTTCTTCACGTTCCCCTCCGAACGAATTCCTTCACTCTCTTGCATCTCTTCTCACACCTTTTTCAGCTCTCCTCTCTAGCCGAAGAGAAGAATCTATTGGGAATAAGTTCCTGCACCAAGGAAGAGAGAAGAAAAGTAGAAAGAGAAATGAGCCAGCAGCAAGCAAGAGGGGAAAAGAAAGAAAGGAAAGAGCAAGAAGAAAGAAGAATGAGTCTAAATAGGATGTTTATTGTACTCCACTTACTGCGTTGTATTGTAAATGTTTTATCTAAATAAAATTTCTTCTGTTCTTTAAAAGTTCATTCCTTGTGTCCTTTCTTTTTGATTTACATGTGATTTGATGAAAAGCAGGCTCTTATATATATATATATATATATATATATATATATCATACCTTCTGCTTTCAGTGCTTGAGTGATTATATTCTTTTGATCTTCTGCAAAGGTTTTGTCATCATAAAAAAAAAGGGAAAATTGTTGGAAACATTAAGTATGTTTTGATGAGACAAAACCTTAAGAAAGTAACTCTAAAACATAACCAATCTTAGAAGAGGTTACTGCAACAGAGTTATTGCAGAAGAAAGAAAGATCAGAGAAAGTGTCAAAGGAAGGACACTGAAGAGAATGGTGAAAATAATCGGGTAAACTAATTAGGATACTAATGACTACAGGAAGCTACTGGAAGAGATCTTGCCAAAACAAATTGCAAAACAGCAAAACAAGAAGCTACCTGAGAGACCATGCCGAAAGCATACTGCAGAGCAGCATGCTACAGAAGCCTCAAGCCACCTGAAGGAGCAAGACAGAGAAGGAATCTCCAGGGTCAAGCATAAGGAGGAAGCAGGCATGAGAAGAAAGTCAAAAGTTACCGGTAGAGAGAAGAGAAGAGGAGCCAATCAGAATAAGACATGTGGAAAGTGAAAAGCTGGCGTGTGTCAGGAGTGCGGTGCAATTATAGATTAGGAACTCTACCTACCTTCAACGGGCATATTTCCTAATCTATAAATGGAAGAAGACTGAAGACTGAAAAAAAGTGAGAGCTCAGAGAGAGCAAGCGCGAGAAGAGAAGAGCCAAAGAGAGAACACGCAAATAGAAGAAAGCACAAGAAGAAAGCTCAGAAAAGATGGGGAAGACTACACAAAAGAAAAGAGAGCAAAGTGGGGAGCAAAGAGAAGAAGAGAGAAAAGAGAAGCTCAAACACCCCACACCCCAAAGATGCATACTCAGTCTCACAGTTAAGGCAGCAAGCAACAGCAGTTCAACCTGCAAAGGAAATCCAAGCTTGCTGCCACCAGTTGAATAAGAAGAAGACAAACCTTTTAAGGACTGTCTTAGAGTGCTTAGTGCGAGGAGCGAATCCTGCTAAGCTTTCCACTTTCTGAAGAAGAAAGTGTGGACCCTGGGTGGGTAGAATAGGATCATGTGTTGGTCAGTTGAGAGAGTAGGCAAGAAGCTGTGTGAAGGCTTACTACTTACTTGTTAAATGAGGGTTGTAATAGATAAGGCTATGTAAATCGACTAGTTTGACAAATGTTCCCTCTTAAGAAGAGACAGAGAGGATGTAGAAGGATTACTCCACCTTCGAACCTCTGTATATCCATGTGTCTATCTATGCTTACTGATCTATATGCACATCCTATGTTAGATGCATGTCTTGCATAATTGATCTTTACAAGATAGGAAGCTTCTGCATTAAACTCTGATCAGTAACCTCCCAAAAGGTTACTGACTCCCGACCAATGCCTCCTGAAAAGAAGAAAAATTTGAAATAGGAGTAGGCTTATTCACCCCCTCTAAGCCTACTGCCACCACTCATTGGGACCAACAAACTGCCTGATCAGAAGTGGGTATGCAACATGCTAGACTGGATGTAAGTTTCTTGTTTGCGCACCTCATCATCTTTTCTTCTTGTCTTTAAACATATCTAGTGAATGGCTAAATCTCATTGATGAAGCATGACACTCTTGTCTAAAGACGAGTATCTGACTAAATTAACTGGATCTTTGCTCATATCACTTTATTAGATTTAAATCACAAAGTAAAACATCATGACAATTAAATACATGCCAATTGTTGACTATGAAACTTTATGAGATCAACACAGAATGATGAGGTTACCAAGAAAAAAAAAGTGCTATATTTATTTGGGAAATGAGTCGTGTGTTCTAGCTAAAGTTTATGTATGTTGTATATGCTGGCATTCTTGCATATCTCTATAGCATACCTCTTGTATATGTGCTTAAAGTTGAAGCCCAGACTTGACCACAACTTTTTTCAATCTTCAGTCCAGGAATGAATAGTTGTGAAATTAGTGAAGATGAGACCAAGGCAGCTGTTCGTGCTTTCATATCTAGTTCCTGTTCCTGAAAATCAACATAATTTTCAAGCTTATGGTAATGGAACCATGGCTGGAGTAATTTCAGCTAGTGCTCATAATTTCAGTCAGAACTTTGCTTCTGATCAAATGAAGCAGCAGAGACAGAACACAGTAATTGCATGAGTTATGCACTTCCTTCTAATGGTAAAAGGCACATGAAACAGTTGGCTGCGAAATCTGGGAGCTTGAAGGATGTGAAGCATTCTCTTGCAGGAGTAAATGCTTCAAACAAATCTGATATGCAACATCCAAATAATTCAGCAACCGTTTCAGCCAAATTAAACAAAAGAAAAGGCGAACATATAGTATTAGGTGTGACATTTGTTAATAAGTGTCATTTCCTTTGCATTTTTATGATTGTGAGCTTTGTTTTTGCTTATGAATAAATATAACATTCTGCAGATGATGCAAATCCAAAGAAAAAGATGAAGGAGTCTGCTGAGGATGTCGATACGAAGTGGGAGATGAAAAAGGTAAAATCTAAAGATGCGCTTACAGTGGACAACTTCCAGACGTCTGATGGGAACCTAGGTATGATTGGACACAATGTGTAAAGATTAGGAAGAAAAAGAGTATGCAAAAAGATGGGATCTCTGGAAGACAGGGTAATGTCCAAATTTATTTGAAGAAACACCAAGATATTATGGAGGAGATATTAGGCCTTTCGGCATGGGGAGGTGTAATGATAAACAAGTCACAAGAAAGAAGATAGCCAACATCAAGTCGAAACAGGGCTACACAATGGGAGCGACAAAAACCTTTCTGGCAATGAGAAAAGCAAGGATGGTGATTTTCATTCAAGATGATGATATATCAAAAGGAGAAGGTGGGTAGGAGTATTGAGAAAGAACAGCAGGTAAGGCAACCAAGAGCAAAGCCAGGCCTGACCATCGAAGATATTGATAAGCTGAGAAATGATGTGGGGTGTGAACAGCTGCCACTTGAAGCTCCTCTAAGGTTTCTTCATCCCCCATCAAGGCATTATTCCAAAGAAATGTTAGATCCAAAGAATAAGTCAGTTAAAAACAGTGCAAATGTTTGCAAGAACAATCTTAAAAAATCAACAACATGAGTGTATATGCTCTCTGTTCTGAGATAAAGATACTCTGTAGATGTTAAGTGCCTGGAGGGGAGGGGGTATGATCAACAACATGTCAGAATGGAAGGTTACTCGTGTAGTAAAAAGATTCAATAGTTGTAGCCAAGTTGTAACAATGATAACATAACTGAGGTTATCCCTTTGGGCTATGTCTGGTGCATGATTCAAGCTGTGTCATACCTTTTTGAACTGTGTCATACTATTTAGAAAATTTTCTTATAAAATGGCCATATTTGATGTTGCCCAATTTCTCAATATATATATGTTCTTGTTTTGATATCTTGTTCTCTTTATAATTTAGAGTATATATAGCAAATAATATCATTATCAATGTTATATTTGCTTGTTCATTTAGGCGAATCTCCATCATCTTCTGCCTCTGATGTTGATAACTTAAACAATTTAGCAATGTCGGACAAGGCCACTTTAGCTCATGTTATAATGCCCCAACTTTGTTCGGCTGACCAGAATAATTCCATCTGCCTCGACTTTGCTATATATACTGGTTGCCACTTCCAATGTTGTGGTTTAACATGGAAATTTAAAATTGGATTTAACTTTAAAAAACATGAAAACCATTTCTACATAATTTGGTCACCTCATGATCAATGAGTGAACCAATTTTCTTCTTAGGTAACGAAAAAGCAAAATATTGAAAACACTCTAATCTCCTCTTTAAGCATGGAATTGAAGATCATTGATGGACCATCATGCTTATTTTGGATATTCATTTCTGCAGATCATGTAAATTATGCAATGGAAGCTGCCAAAAAATCGCAGGACACATTTGCAGCTGCTGGTGTAGAACTAGAGGAGGATTCACAGAATATATAAAGATGCGATTTGACTTCAGTTTTCAAGATGTAAATAAGGAACTCGATCGTACGTTTGGTATATCAACCACCAAGGTGTCCATGGCAATCGACGGCCTGAATAACACGTAAGAGCTAATCATATTTATGTACAAAATGAGATTATTTGCCATTCTTGTAAAACATTTATGGTCCAAGGGTAAAATATATATGCGATGCAACGCTGTATGGACATCAGTTTTGTGCTTGTTATAATATTCAGAGCTCATTTAAGACTTCTGTTTTGATCTTGTAGGTTATAGATTCTTTATAGTCACGTTACAGAAAGTAGAGGCTGTTTAGGGATTTAGATTCTTACATTACTCATTTGAAGAGGCTTACTTTCATTACAGTTATATTATTGTTTGGACATTTTTCATCCATTTTTTATGTACACTAAATTTCTTCTTAATGCAACAATACATTTGACTGCACTATGATGACACAGACTGAAAACCCTAAAAGAATCTCATTTGAAGTTTTTTCCAACTCTGAAATCATAGTTTTTTTCTCTTTTATATTTTTTGTAAAAATTATTGCCACGTGTTGGAAGGGGGGGGGGGGTTTGTACACCCCACCCCACAAAAGAATGAATAATGGAGACTTTAATTTGGGTTGGTCGATTTTGCTGCCAAACGTTAGGCACTATCAATGGACACAAACATAGAAAATAGTTTTGATTCGACTTCAAATAGAGCCATAATAATTGACGAAAACTAGTATTCTCTATGTGACATGTTTTAAAAGAGTTTTTTTTTTTTTTCCATTAAAATTTTAATATTTTCAAAAGTTAAAATTAATTTTAAATTGAAAAATCTTTAATGAGTCTATAACCACTTTATGATTAATTTATCTCAACTTACTGAAGCATAATTTCTTTTTAAATAGTTGGATGAAGCGAAAATTTCTGTGCTTATACATTGTTTTAATTCAACACTTATCATCAATTATATATTGTGATGAAACGTGTAGGATTATATTTAATGGAACAAAAAGAATAACAATTTAGAGAGTTGCATAATAACAATGGAAGAAGAATAGTTTATTTTTCTCAAAAATTTAAAATAGTAACAATAATTTAGAGAATCACCGTACGATATTTTATTGCTAAAGGACATACTTTTGTCCCATCACTTATTCATATTTAGAGATTTTTTTACATGTCTTTGGAATCTTCTTTCCACAAAAACTTACGATCTTACTTACAAACAATTTCTATAAGATCAATTCTTTTTATATACTAATCAGTCCATTTTTACAATTTATATGTGAACTGAAAAATTTAGGTTGTAAATTAATCCGTCTCACATGAAGAAGATCTCACGTAGTTCAGTAACTAGTTTCCTTTCTTTGATTGAGAGAGAGAGATGATGGCATGAATCACTTAAAATGGGTCTGTTAGAAAGGAGACAAATGTAATAATAGTTCGAGATGGAGAATTTTGGCCCCTACTACCACCACTACTTTCTCTCACCACAAAAGCATTTCTACTTTGCTAATTTTTTAATTAATTGCATGATTCCCTTTTTTTTTCACTCAATTTCCACTCACATTCTTTTCTTCATTGCTCTTTTTATTTATTAGGAACAATTTCTTACTTTTCTCTCTTTAATATAAGCAAAAAAGTAAAGCGTGACGTTATGTAACAAACTTTTACTTATTAAAAAAATCAAATTGTTCGAGTTTGATTTGATGTTTCATCCTGTATTTTATAAACGCGTCGTGTCTATTTTCAACTAACTCTTTGCATAATTGGTAAGTTTTCATAGTGAATCTAATGCCAAATATTGTTAGACTTCACTAGTAGTTGAAAGATGAATTGTCTCATCAAAAGATTTCAAGAATTTTGACCATATTCCAAATAGACAACACCAAATTGCTAAGTTTTCAATAACTCAAAAAGATTAGATTTTTATTAAAAAAAGTTGATTACTAACTATAACCAAAGTGCAGCAATTTCGATCCCCACCAGAAATTTCCCTGCTTTTTCCATCTATAAATACACATCCAATGTTGGTTGAATAGCTACAAAAACATCACCATTTGCAAGACATTTAGACATACTTTCCAATCCTTAAACAAAATCTTGATCATCAATGGCTCCAGTTCCAATTTCTACCATCAAAGTTGGCCACATTGATGATGTTCAAGAACTGAAAAGAACCAAATCATCAAACATCCCAGAAAGATTTATCAGGGACACCATGGAAAGGCCTGCTTTCAACAAGGCCATTTCATGTTCAGACAACATTCCCATCATTGATCTCTCAAACCTTGTCAAAGGAAGCAAAGATGAGTTCTGTAATGAAATCTTGAAGCTCATGACTGCCTGTCAAGAATGGGGTTTTTTCCAGGTGAGAATTGCTGTCTCTAATAACAGGATATGATGATCCATGTGGCCAACCCAGAAACCCTAATTTTTTGTGCTGTGAATATATATTGCAGGTTGTGAATCATGGGATTGATTTAGATTTGCTGGAGAAGATAGAGAAAGTGGCCATGGAGTTCTTCATGATGCCTTTAGAAGAGAAACAGAAGTATCCCATGATTCCAGGCACTGTACAAGGTTATGGCCAAGCTTTTGTGTTCTCTGAAGATCAAAAACTGGATTGGTGTAACATGTTTGCACTTGGAGTTGAGCCCCACAACTTGAGAAACCCTAATCTCTGGCCATCAAAGCCTTCTGATTTCAGGTAAAGAAAAGTGTTTTGTAACATGGTGTTGTCAAATCATGTGTTTTAGTCTCTATCACACACAGTAGTCTAAAGTTGATATTTTGGCAGTGAAACTGTGGAGAAATACTCAAGAGAAATAAGGATTTTGTGCAAGAATCTGCTCAAGTACATAGCCATAACCCTGAGCTTAAACGACAACGTTTTTGAAGAGATGTTTGGTATGGCTGTTCAAGCAGTTAGGATGAACTACTATCCAGCCTGTCCAAGACCAGATCTTGTCTTAGGTTTAAGCCCACATTCAGATGGAAGTGCTCTCACAGTTTTACAGCAAGGAAAGGGCAGTTCAGTTGGGCTTCAAATACTAAAAGATGATAAGTGGATCCCAATTCAGCCTATTCCCAATGCTCTAGTTATCAACATTGGAGACACAATTGAGGTATATATAGGTTTTGATCAGTTGATGTTTTTTGTGCTTTTTAAGGTTTATGATTCATGAGATTTTGTGATCAATGTGGTTCTTGAACTTTGAACAGGTCCTAACAAATGGGAGGTACAAGAGTGTGGAGCATAGAGCAGTGACTCACAAGGAGAAAGACAGGTTGTCAATAGTCACATTTTATGCACCGAGTTACGACATCGAACTCGGTCCGATTCACGAGTTGGTGGATGATGATAGTCCTTGCAAGTATAGAAGATACAACCATGGAGAGTATAGCAAGCATTATGTTACTAACAAGCTTCAAGGGAAGAGAACTTTGGAGTTTGCTAAAATTGGTAGCTAAGTAATGAACTGTTTAATTAGGACTTGTGAATATTGATGTAACAGATTAATGTCCAGTTTCTGTGTGTACTTGGAACAAATATAGTTTGTAATAATGTTTTCTTGTTGGAATTCAATAGTTAATGGAAGCATGTGGGGTTGGCTAATTTGTAGTTATTATAATTTCTCTTTTTTTTTCAAGAATGTTTGTTTTTTGTTTGCTTTATTACAATCAAGGGCTCATATGTTAGATTCCAACAGAAATCCATCACTTTTACTGTTGCCTATAAGCAGATTCCAAGTTTGAAAAGTAGCATGTAATAATGAGAGCAGATCTTGGAGAAATGGTGCATCACCATTCACTTTCATTACAAGAGAGAGAAAATCAATGGCTTTTTCTTAGTGGAGAGAGAGAGAAGAGAGCCACAATCATGTTTGTTTGCTTCTACTTGCTCTATAATTGGTACCATTTTAGGCAACTTGCAATGGATTCTACGGTTGGTTCGATCTCCATATTTTGTTCTTGTATTTCATTTCATCAGTGCATAATAAACATATATAAAGTATGACGTGAATGCTCCACATATATCATCATGTGTTGATGACCTAAGAACTATTAGTATGTGGAATGCTTATAAAAATGATGTGCACATGATGAAGTGGAAGAAATATGAATGGAGAATCTTGATAATTGATATGAGAAAAGTGTTCTGTGGTTTGAAGTAATTAATGATTAACAAAGATTTTTAGTGATGCAATGAAGTAGTGGAAAAGATTTCAAGAGGTAATGATTCCACCATAGTAAACCAGCAAAAGAGCCTCAAACATTGTATTTTGTATCTAGAGATGGATCATAGCTTGAAACGACAAATATACCCCGATGAGAAGTTAAGTTGGGTCGACCCGCAATTCCAAACTTTTGATCATTTCCTACCCTTCATCATGATAAAGGAATCAATAACTACATGAGATAATCCTTTTCTTCAACTTGACTCTTCAGTTATTTTCATTTTAGTGATCTTGAGATCTCAAGAATCTCGAGATTATGACATTAACACATGCATTGATTTCTAAGTTAGGTTTATCCTATTCTTGTGATGTCCAAAGTAAGAAGTAGAGTAGCTAGATACAAGTGATGAGAGTTAAAGGACTGTGGAAATTGACAAGCACTATGACAAATCATACTCATAAGTCACATTGAATGCCATTGAAAGAAATTGTGTGTAGTTTTGTCAATGAAGTTTCAACTGAACTCAAAGCATGTTGCTTTTTATATTTCTGTCATTTTCTGTCATTCCTTGACAAGGAACAAAATTAAATTGGAGGCCAAACAAATAATTTGAGAGAGTTAGGCAAAAAGTTCTTTGTGCTTTGGAGGAAAAGATTTCATGTATGGATTATGTTGTAATTGCTTATTATAACCAGTTTGAAGTTGGGTTTTATTGTTTTAAACAATTTTTGGTTGGAATGAAAGTTTGAAATTTATTGCTTTCTTGTGGTAACCGTTTCTTTCTGATTATGAACAGTCCAATAGTTCACGATTTATTTCACATAATTTCGGGTCATTCTATAGTACACCAGGTGTATTGATACACCAAACTCTTCACTTATTTTCTGTCATCAGATCTGAGATTATTAAGGTCAAAGTCAACAATGTTCTCGAATCTAATGACTGAAAATGATGAAGAGTTTGATGTATTAATACACCTGGTGTACTATAAAATCACCACATAATTTCTCCTCAAAAGAATACAAATTTTGGTGAAGTTCTTTAAAGCAGCTGATGTAATGAATTTTTTCCTGATTCTTCCTCTCATAGTTGATTTATTAATTCAAATCAGAAGAAATGTGATTTTGATAATTGTGATACTTTTTTAATGAATTTCATTGAATTCATGTCAAATAATTAGTTTAATATTTGTAAAGCTATGTCATGAGAATGAGATGAAATCATGTTCCAATGAAGGTTAAAAGCCATATTTGAGGGAAGAAAACAAAAGACAAAACGTGCAATATGTGCTTTTGAGTTGCCAACCCACTAATTAAAGAAACTTGTATGATTGGAACCAATATGTAAGGTGACACTTCCATTACCAATAGTTTTTGTGGAAAACTGCACCAACCATATCACTTCTTGTCTCCATTTCTTTCCCTAAAGTTTAGTCGGAGTATATATCGTTTGTGAAATTATATTATAGATCTTATTTCAGAAAACAATTGATATTGCTACTATACTATTATTATTGAAGAAAAACCCGAGCCTTCAACTTCATCTCCAATAGACAAGACCAATCTTATCTCACCGAATTTTGGATGGATGCAGTCCAACCAGTGTTGGGCAAAATTTGCAAAATCCTTCCATCCTATTTTTCCTACCTTTTTCTATAATTCTCAATAAAACAACATATAATTTCCTACTTATTTAGCAATTCGCAACAAAAATACATTTATTTTTTCAACAATTCCAATGTGAAAACATCTAACTATAGTCCTACCCACAAAATTTTCAAAATAAATACTCACAAAATCCTTCTACAACCCAAATCCAAATTTACAAAAATCACTTTAAATCCAAAACAAACGTAGCCCAAAGTGTTTATTATTCTCAAAAGTTGGAATTGTTAATTTCTCGTGTGATGACTCTCATCAAATTGAAGGGAAGTATCCCAAAGAAAACATCATCTAGTGGGGATTCAAGAATCTAACTTTGAAGAAAAGCACACCTAGTTTTTGAGTGGGCTAACAAAACATTACCTAGTGGTGTCCAAATAACTATTTTGTGACTTCAACAATATAGTTCAACGGATTAGGACAATTGATATCTATAACATACTCAATTAGAAATGTAAGAAGAAACAAGACCAATCTTATCTCACCAAATTTTGGATGGATGCAGTCCAACTAGTGATTGGGCAAAATTTGCAAAATCCTTTCATCCTATTTTTCCTACCTTTTTCTATAATTCTCAATAAAACAACATTTAATTTCCTACTTATTTAACAATTCGCAACAAAAATACATCTATTTTTTCAACAATTCCAATGTGAAAACATCTAACCATAGTCCTACCCACAAAATTTTCAAAATAAATACTCACAAAATCCTTCAACAACCCAAATTCAAATTTACAAAAATCACTTTAAATCCAAAACAAACATAGCCCAAAGTGTTTATTATTCTCAAAAGTTGGAATTGTTAATTTCTCGTGTGATGACTCTCATCAAATTGAAGGGAAGTATCCCAAAGAAAACATCATCTAGTGGGGATTCAAGAATCTAACTTTGAAGAAAAGCACACCTAGTTTTTGAGTGGGCTAACAAAACATTACCTAATGGTGTCCAAATAACTATTTTGGAGAGCCCAGCCGAAACTACACAAATTTTTTAAGGAATTGACTTTTATAACATTAAATATAGCAAAAGTACTTTTTTACCACAAAATATAAGAAAGTTAACTTTTCTACACTATTTTGACTCGGTTATGTAGAAATGATTGAGTAATGATCGCTTGATGATATATTCAATTTATTTATACTACTATTTAACAATTGTTTTATCCAGCAAATCATATAAATTGATAAAAGTAATTAAATCGATTAATAGTGTATTAAACCAAATTTAAATGAATAATCGAACCACTATGTATTTGACATAGTGGTTATAGTGTGTTAAATCGTACCACTAGTTAGTTTATTTAATTTACTATGTCACTAATTAATTAATTTAATTTATTAGAACCACTAATTAACTAATCGAACGAGTAATAGAAAATTTAATCGAACGACTAATGAACTAATCGAACCACTAATAGAAAATTTAATGAACTAATCGAACTAGTAATTAATTTATTTAATCGAACCACTAATTAATCAAACCACTAATTAATCACTAATTTATATAATTATATATAATTAGTAATTTATATAATTTATAATGGTTCGATTAATTAGTACTCGAACCACTATAATATGTTAATCGAACCACAATAATTTGTACTTTATTAAGTGGTTCGATTACTCAATTAAATGGTTCGATTAATAGAATTACTGAATATAATTTAGGTGATTCGAGTGGTTCAATTAATAGTGTAAAAACCCAATTTTTCACAAATAATCCAACCACTATGTCAAATTCATAGTGGTTCGATTAATAGTGTAAAAAACCAAATTTTGAAAAATTAATAGAACCACTATGTATTTTACATAGTGGTTCGATTAATAGTGTAAAAAACCAATTTTTTCACAATTAATCGAACCACTATGTCAAATACATAGTGGTTCGATTAATTGTGTAAAAAACCAATTTCTTCACAATTAATCGAACCACTATGTATTTTACATAGTGGTTCGATTAATAGTGTAAAAAACCAATTTCTTCAAAATTAATCGAACAACTATGTCAAATACATAGTTGTTCGATTAATAGTGTAAAAAACCAATTATTTCCAAATTAATCGAACTACTATGGGTTATTGATAGTGGTTCGATTAATAGTGTATAAAACAAAATTTTTTAAAATTAATTGAACCACTATGTGAAATACATAGTGGTTGGATTAATAGTGTAAAAAACCAATTTTTTCACAATTATTCGAACCACTATGTAAAATACATAGTGGTTCGATTAATAGTGTAAAAAACTAATTTCTTCAAAATTAATCGAACCACTATGTCAAATACATAGTGGTTCAATTAATAGTGTAAAAAACCAATTTTTTTAAAATTAATCGAACCACTATGTGAAACGTATAGTGTTTCGATTAATATTGTAAAAACTCAATTATTTCACAATTAATCGAACCACTATGTCAAATTCATAGTGGTTCGATTAACAGTGTAAAAAACCAATTTTTTCCAAATTAATCGAACCACTATGTCAAATACATAGTGGTTTGATTAATAGTGTAAAAAACCAATTTTTTAAAATTAATCGAACCACTATGTGAAATGTATAGTGCTTCGATTAATATTGTAAAAACTACCCAATTTTTTCACAATTAATCGAACCACTATGTCAAATTCATAGATTTATAGTGGTTCGATTAATAGTGTAAAAAACCAATTTTTTTCAAATTAATCGAACCACTATGTCAAATTCATAGTGGTTCGATTAATAGTGTAAAAACCAATTTTTTTTAAAATTAATCGAACCACTATGTCAAATGTATAGTGTTTCGATTAATATTGTAAAAACCAAATTTTTTCACAATTAATCGAACCACTATGTCAAATTCATAGTGGTTCGATTAATTGTGTAAAAAACCAATTTCTTAAAAATTAATCGAACCACTATGTCAAATACATAGTGGTTCGATTAATAGTGTAAAAAACCAATTTTTTCCAAATTAATCGAACCACTATGTCAAATCCATAGTGGTTCAATTAATTGTGAAAAAACCAATTTTTTCCAAATTAATCGAACCACTATGTCAAATTCATAGTGGTTTGATTAATAGTGTAAAAACCCAATTTTTTCACAATTAATCGAACCACTATGTCAAATTCATAGTGGTTCGATTAATTGTGTAAACAACCAATTTTTTTTTAAATTAATCGAACCACTATGTCAAATACATGGTGGTTCGATTAATAGTGTAAAATACATTACTTAAATGACAAATTTAAATAAAAATGAAACACATTAAAATCAGCTATTAATTTGCAACAACCAATTTTATTTTTTCACAGTTTGACCCCATGAAAAATGAAATTTTATTACATTTTGACTCAAATTCAAATGTAAACCCTAGCACTATTAATCAAAGAATCTCTTTCTTCTTCTCTTTTGGGCGCCTCCTTTCCTCAAAATTCTTCTCAAACATCTTCTTTCTTCTTCTCTCTTTCAAACCTTCAAGTCGATCCTGTAAGTTTTTTTTTTACAAGTCGTTCGATTAATACGATTAAATGAATTAGACATAGTGGTTCGATTAATTTGAAAATTTTGATTTTTGAATTGAATTAATTGAACCACTATGTCTAATTCATAGTGGTTCGATTAATTTGAAAATTTTAGTTTTTTAGTTGAATTAATCGAACCACTGTGTATTAAACATAGTGGTTGAATTAATTTGAAAATTTTGGTTATTTACACTATTAATCGAACCACTATGTGATTTCACATAGTGGTTCGATTAATAGTGAAAAAATTGGTTTTTTTTCACTATTCATCGAACCACAATGTATTTGACATAGTGGCTCGATTAATTTGGAAAAAAAATTAATTTTTTACACTATTAATCGAACCACTATGTATTTGACATGGTGGTTCGATTAATTGAACAAAAATTGATTTTTTACACTATTAATCGAATCACTATGAATTTGACATAGTCGTTCGATTAATAGTGAAAAAATTGGTTTTTTACACAATTAATCGAACCGCTATGTATTTGACATAGTGGTTCGATTAATTGAACAAAAATAGGTTTTTTAAACTATTAATCGAACCACTATGTATTTCACATAGTAGTTCGAGTAAATCCTAGAAAATTGGAAATTTGTTTAAATTTTTTAATCGCAAATGTTTAATTATTTACAATGGATAGATTAATTTCAAACAGTTTCAATTTAATATACCTAATATCATTCAATTAAAAGATCCTCATTTTTTTTATATTAATCGAGCCTCGTTTATCAATTTAATTACTTTTATCAATTTATATGATTTGTTGGATAAAACAATTGTTAAATAATAGTATAAATAAAATAGAATATATCATCAAGCCATCATTACTCAATCATTTCTCCATGACCGAGTCAAAATAGTGTAGAAAATGTAACTTTCTTATTATATTTTGTGGTAAAAAAATACTTTTGTTATATTCAATGTTAGAAAAGTCAATTCTTTAAAAAAAAAAATCGTTTAATTTGGCACATTTCCTCAACTATTTTGTGACTTCAACAATATAGTTCAACGGATTAGGACAATTGATATCCATAACATACTCAATTAGAAATGTAAGAAGAAACAATAATTAAGAAAGATTCTTGGACAAAAGGGAACTTAGGGATGAAAAAGTCATTTCCCTCTCAATCAATGAAAATATGCAATAACCAATGCAAGTAAATAGGCTCTTAAAACAACTCTCTGTAGGCAAAGCAACCAAATTAAGCCCCATCTTCACTCACTATGAATGAAGCCTTAAAACAGCTGATAAAATGTTTAATTGAAGAGGTGCGAAACCCGTAGTCTTGGAAACGAAGCCGCAGAATTGCAGATTAAATACACTGACAGTTAATAGACTGTGTGACTTCATAGTTCAATACAAAAATAGATTCAACAGCAAACAGGAGAGAGAGCTTCTGCTTTACTAAATCTTTACATTTAAGCAACGAAGAAGGCGAACTGAACAGAGTGTGTCCGGAAAACAAGTAACGTACATGGCAAGGCTACAAAGGAAATGGTGGGGAGCTGCATTTGCCTCACTGCTCTTAACCAACCAACTAAACTTTTTCTCAATGAACCAATCTGTGGGGACTGTGGGTGGGTCCCTAACTGATATTACGACACAATGTACATGAAATCTCGTCATGAAAGCCATGGAAACATACGGCAAAATGTACAGTCGTTTGACCTCCATAGGCGTACATATTCTTCTGCACGGAAGCAGCCCTATAGTTGCGAATATCATCACCAATGGGCTTGGTTTATGCCAAGTATTTGAACAAGTTGGGATTGTCCTTGTCTCTTTCCAAGTAGTCGCGAGTGATCAAATCTTCAATCCTCTTCTTGATTGCTTTAACATCAGGCTGTAGATCACATGGTTATGTTCTGTTGATGATAGGAAATATAAAATTGTTGAATAAAAAACCAAAGAGATCCCCATAGGTACCTTGAACATACGGCCCAACTGCTCGACACACTCCATAACTAATTGCTGGTAGCCAAGAACTTTCCTACTCTTCATGATACGCACAATTGAGGCATCAATGGCATACCGTCTATCCTTATCGACATCCTCGATGACCTTCTTCTTCTCATCCACGGGAGGGAGAGGGATCTGCATTACCAAGTAAACAGTTAACAACACATTCGAATCAGGTGCAAGTACATAATACTTCAGCCATACTTATATCAATCCCCCCCCCCCACCCCACCCCCACCTCTCTCAGTCCTCACACACACACAAAACACATCAGTACCTTGATTCTTCTCATTTTGTCGGTGAACTTTGAATTAAACTCAAAAACATCAGTTGGAGAAATTGTTTTGGTGTTTGGCTCCTTATTCAGAATTTTATACTTGGCACATGAAAGTGAATGAAGCAGCCTAACAACATCGTCATCTGATAGATTCAACTGAGTCATGATTTCTTGATAACTTAACCTATCGGATGCATTGAACAGCAGTAGGGCAGCAGCCTGAAAAATGAAATTTAAAGATGACATGACAATAATATCATTAATAGAAATCAGGCTTATATTAGCAAATATCTTTTCCAGTTAGTACCTGATACGTAGTCACAATCAGCTCTATTGTTTTTTGATCAAATTTCCCATTGATGTTACAAGTGCCCAGAGAATATATCCATGTAAGTTTTCTATGCTTTGTTTTTGTTTGATAGAACTCTCTGAACACTTCAACACACTTGACCTAGAATGAAATTTCAAAGTGAATGAAAAGAAGTTAGTAACAAGGTGTTCTGAGGTTGGGGATTCCCAAAAGAAGATGGAGATTACTGATGTGTGCATACCATCTCAGCAGGAAGGTTAAGATCAAAGGACTTGTAGCTTGGCCAGAATCCTGTTGTAAGGACAGTCACCGTCAAGTCTATCCCTGGATTTGCATTTGGAGTATTGCTGAGATACTCCTCAAAGCTAGTTTGATTTTCCCTAGCTAGGGTCAAATCAGTGACCTGGAATAAATAAAAAATGGAAAGGTTTAAAAAAATGATCATACTATAAATGACAGCTAATATTGAATGGGTAAGTATTGTAAAACGAACCATCCCCTCCATTTTTGAGGTAAATTGACCCCCACATTGCTGCTTCAATTTTGTCAGGATACTTCTCTCATGCTCATCATTTGCACTTTTATCAAATAACAGGCGCCTTGCAAGTTTTTTCCTGTTGACACAGCATTGAAAAGAGTAGGCATAAAGCAGCTCTGAATAACACAAACACATCACTAACACTAATGTCGGAAACTCACCTATAAAATTCAGCAAATAAATCCTTATCGCTGATGTAAGCAAGCAGCTTTACAACCTGAACAATATTCAAAACCTCAATCACAGTTGTCAACATGCAAGTCATTAAATACACAGATAATAATATCATGAAACACACCTTCTCTAGGGTTTCCTCGATAGCTTCATCGCTTAATTTTTCACTCCCACCCTTTTTGAGAATGTTGTCACAAAATGTAGCAAGAAGTTCAGCACTAGAACTTCCAGCAACTCCCTTATTGCAGAAAACTTCAAAGGCTTCCTTGAGAGCCTATATAAACAGAAAGGACAAAAACTGGTGAGGTCATTCCTGCAGTAAAGAGTGAAGCAAAATGAAAACACTGAGTAATTTCATAATTCTAACCTTGTGGAAAAGCGTGTGATTTAGAAAACAGTCGTTCACATATGCCATGAATTTGTCATGGAGCTCAATTACTTTTCTCACAAATACCTGGATCAGAAATACAAGTTAATGTCAAAATGTAAAACCATGTAGAGAAGTAATAACCACAAAAAATTGATAATATTTCACCTGCTCCTGTAATCCGATAACATCTTTCTTTTCTGCCTGTAAAAAGAGACTTTTGTATATTAGAATGAAGCTCAAATATTGTGATATGAGCCTAGGTGAGGACAACAAAGACACTACCCAAACTTCCCTGAATTGGATTGAATTAAAAAAAATTATATAGTTTGCTCTGACAGATTGTCTTGGGAAGGGGGGAATTTGATGAAATTTTTACCTTTTGAGTAATGGTAGCAGAAACTCTAGAAGAAATATTTTATTTTTCAATAAGATTAAAAGAAAGTTCTGTGTTTCAAGCAAAATTGCAGATTAATACATGGGCAGTGACTATGGTTGCATGTAGTCATAACTTGTTAAACCGAATAATCATTTTTTTCAAGATAATCACAAAGCTCATAGGATGGACAATTCATTATTTATCACAATCTATCTATCAGAAATAAACATGTGCCTGCAAGGCGCAAACAGGAAATCATGCATGACTTCTGGACTAATACCCAAAGGTATGGCATTACAATTACAGAGTATCATAAGACAGTAACATTCTTTCGACAGGTAAGTTGATTAAGGAGTGAAACCACCATATCAAACAGAAAAGGCATGTCAAAAACACAGTTTTAAAGATAATTTTCCTCATGTATTAGACAAATGTTCCACAGCTAAATAGAGGATAAGAAACATTCAGTTTTACAAAACAATGCTTACAATACTTAAACCTAACATACTTTACATAAAGAGATAAACTAAAGGTGTTTAGAAACAAACCTTCTTGTTGCTTGCAGCATCTTCAGCTTGTTTAACCAAAGCGGTACCTTCAGCAGTAACATGCTGTAGTGGGGAACCATACCGCATTAGCATTAATTACTCAATAACACCAAGGCAAAGAGTATGAGGCAGCATAGGATTTGAACTAGATATTTTTTTCCACAAGGCAAAAGAAAACTATCACAAACCTGCTTAAAAATATTAGCGACAGGCTCCAGACCACGAGGTATTTTGGAAAAGAGTCTGTACATCCTTGACAGATCCTCTACCTAGCAGATAAAAAGTGCTGGGATTAGTATCAATATTGAAATCCAAATAACCATCCAAATCCAAGAAAATTATGGACTTCATAGACTTTAACTACCTTGTCATCCCTCAGTAATGCATGGCAACCTGAATGCTCCTTCTCTAGCAGTTGGGTGGCATAAACAGACAAAAGCTCATGTTGTACTTTCTGTCAATACAAAAAATAAATCACACAATGACATGGGAACTAAACTAATGTAATAGAACTTTTAATGAGCAATATGAACAAAGAGCAATATTAGGCTGGTAAGATGTATAGAACTGATCATCAAAGAGTGATACACACCTCAAGCAACTTTGACTCACTACTGGAATGAAGATAATGAGCAACCCTGTCCTTTTCTCGTTTCAAACACTCCTCAGCCTGGATTTTAATATAGTCAGAAAAAAAGTTGAAAAGAGTATGGCAAGGGGCACTATAGTCATATCTTTTTGCTTATATAGTAACGGATCACATGAGCTAGTGTGCATCTTCTTAGGCACAGGGGTTATGGAATAAAGAAAAACAAAAAAAAACTTACTTTTAACATATAGTCAGGACATGAATCATCTAAGATCCAATTCGAAGCCTTTCGAGAATAGTAAGCTGCTGTGTCCTTTAACATTGCTGCTTCGAAGTCATTCTCATAATAATCCATCTGTCCCATTCCAATTTCAACAAAGATATCTAATACATTCTTTAATAATGCTCGATCTATTTGCTCTCCTTCCCTCTCTTGGTCAATCTATCAAATATGAAAGTATTAATACCCCCAAAAAAGGGATAATATAGACTGATATGAAGGCTAATAATATTAGTACACACCAGAGATATAACAGCATCCCTGACTTTTCCATTTAACTCATGATATACCTGAAATCAGAATCAAGGGACATGGTTATAGGTTGACCAGATCTTTCTAAAGCAACAATGAGGGCTATTTAGAAAAATGGGGCAAGTGACGATAGAGAAAATCATTATGGAACCAGATACAATCAAAATTACCAGGTCTCGGAAACATGTCAGACCAACTTCTCTAAGTGCTGGAAGTGATCTTCTAGCAATGAAGTACCGATCAAGATAATGGAAGAACCTTGAAAGCCATCGGACCATGATCTTATGATTCAACCACCTTTTAACAAGTTCCCTTAACATGAACTCGTCATGCTTCTCCCGTAAAGAAGGCAGAACCTTTACGGAGAATTAATACAAACATAAATCAATATAAAGAAACTTGACAAACAATAAACCAAAATTATGGAGAATTAATACAAACATAAATCAATATAAAGAAACTTGACAAACAATAAACCAAAAAAAATAAAAATGTAAACTTTAATTGCTCTAAATTTCAATTCTGGATAGCAGAATCATAATTTACAGATGAACCTCAGAAGATTTTGTTTGAAAATAGCCACAAGCAACTTCAGAAACTGAGTTTCACATTTGAAATGAACAGTGCAAAGTTTAGCACCGAAAATATAATAAGTATTTATGTAAATTTTTGTTCTGAATTACCAGTATATCAATAATTGGGTTCCACCCTTACCGTTGAAGTAATGTACTCTTCAAAAGACTCCCGATACTTGTCATACAATTGTTGAGAATAGTCATGTGGGGGCTTTTGAGTACACATGTTGTATATTGTCCTGCAAATAAGAATCAGGAGAGAACTTCTTCAAGAATTTGACAGTATAATAACCTATAAATCACAAGTAACAATGCGGAGTATTAAATAATACGTGTAGAGCATCATGTAGTCCTCCGAGCTGAACTGTGGTTCAGGCAGTCCTTCTAGAATATTTTTCAGTTTTGTTATCCCTTTTTGCATAAAGTCCCATCCTTGATCTAAATCAATGGTGTTACGCTGGTTCATAGTCATCTTTAGAACCAGCCAAGATCAACAAACCACCACTTAAACCAGTTCACAGCCTGCCATTGGAACACATTATAGAAAAACATGTTCAGAAAAAAAAAGGAAACCTGAAAATTGATATCCAACACCTAAAGAGGTATAAAAATTAAAAATATATTAGCGAAATATTATAATAGGAACAAGTAATTTTCAATCTACATGATCTGTGCTCATATTGAAGCCTCACTGCTCCAGACATAAAATATTGTTCCAACGGGAATATCTATCAACAAATTTCATCATGAGTGAACAGTGTGAACGAAATGGGGGGTACTTCACTGGCAACACACGAATTGAAACCTCAATAGGAGAATTACACTTAACCAACATCAATGCACGACCACTCTGAGCAATATAATAGTCAACCAAAGGAGAAACTCAATATAACAAACAATCGAAACTATAGGTGAATAATCACGCATTCAAATTTCAATAGGAAGTCAACCATAAACCTACAATAAAAATTTTCCTATACTAAATCTCCCAACTTAGCATATCATCACTCAGCGAGACAGACTAGATAACAATTTTGATAACAGCAATAATTAACTCAATCATCATTTCAATTAATACCAGGGTATATCACCAGCAAAAATCTCATGAAGTACAGCAAATTTCTACAACCCTAAGAACCACCAGACCCCTCCCCCAATTAAACCGGATTAAAAGGATCGCGAAATAATATCCGCAATATCTCTTGTAAAAACAAAACCCTAAACACAAATTAAATAACAGTAAGCTCAATAGAAATCTAACCCATCCCCAAAATTCTATTCATCATCTTCAAAATCAAATTGAAGATAGAACACCACCATCGACATCAACCACGCACAGAACACAATCAATCAAACACCGATCGCACAAAATAATATGCACACACGTATTATTACATATAAACCGACGACGAAATCCCACAAAGAACTCCACGCACTAGACGCATATATACAGTGATATATTTATATATATATATATATATCTTCCTAGAGAGAGTAAATACCTGAGGAGGTGAGGAGGAGAGAGAATTTGGTGAGATGTGAAATTGTGAATCTCTTTCGATCTTTTTTCTCCTATGATTTTTCGGCCTTTCTTTTCTTTTCTTGCTTTTGTGCGCCTTCTATATTTTTCCTGATTTCACTTTTCAGCCCCAAAGTTTTGTGAAACTGCAATTCTACCACATGATCACTAATCTCTCACATAAGATAGGAGTTAGTTTAAATAATTTTCGAAATTTAATTTGTCAATTTTGAAAAATAATCCAAAGTTTAATAATAATAATAATAATAATAATAATAATAATAATAATAATAATAATAATTGTGTTACACCCCAATTCGGCCTGGACATATGACCATCACCAAATCCATCACTCGATGGATCAGAGTAAAATTGAGCCGACCACAAGAGCTCTGTTTAGGAAACTTATTGAGCCGATCAGAAGAGCTATGTTCTACAAACCTAGGAGAATCATGTTCAAAGCTCAATAGCTTAGAAGTCTAGCTCAAGTATACCTCCACAAGTCCAAGAATTCTACAAGGTTTAGATATGATCTCTGAGGATTCTTTCTATTTCAAAATTCGAAATTCAATTAAAGCCCATTATCTAATTTTCATCTTCATGAGATCCGATTAATTTAGTACTTGACTTGGATCTGTTCAATACAAATTATAGTGCCAACAATACCAATAATAAATTCTGTTTAATACAAACAAGAATTAGTTTGTAGTGAAATTGTATGACAATTTACAAGTACTACATTCCTAACATAAGATTAGATGTGTGAATATATTAAACTGGGCCAAATATTAAAAAAAAAAAACTCAAATTCAATCCATAATTCAGTTTATACGTATTTGAGTTCGACTCAGTTGGATGTATTTGACTTGAACTTCAAAAGTGAAATTCGAACTCGCTTCCATTAAAAAATGTCGAATTCGATTCGCAAAAATAAATTATAAACCATTTCAATTTCTACAGAATATGCTTGTTTGGCATGCTGAATCAACAAACTCCTCGAATGACGTGTCACTGGGGGTCAAAATTGAACCTTTTGAATTAATGAGTCCTCAATTCACAAATATCTACAAACTATTATTCTGATTTAATATACAGAATAATCTGTCCTTTTCTGCAAATCCCACAATTAAATTTACAACTGGACGTACTTTTATATAACCAATCTGCCCCTAAAATTTGGAATCTTGTTATGAAATTTATCTAAAATTTATAACTTAATTACATTTATTTATTAAAACTTATGTTTCGTTGGCTTCGAAAAAAAATTAATACTTACAGAAATTAATGCAATAGAAAACTTGAAATAAATTCTTTTGAAAATTAAATAGGCATGGAGTTCAAAAATTTAGCATTAGATCATTTATTACAGTACTGTTGATAAACATCATCTCCGCATAAAATCACCTTCACAGTAGATGAGGCTCTCGCCATACCCTCGAGTTTTTGTGATGCCACAATCAAAGTATCTGGTGTTGAAAGAGACACAATGCCGGTTAGACGAACCACCATCTTTTCTAATGAACTAGCATATTTCAGCACAAACTCTATGAACAAATATATAGACGAGTCATTCCCAATCCAAGTGATCATTACTGTCCTTAGATGATCAAGAAGATGCAACTTGGGGAAAATTGTGGGCAACATAAACTGTTTCTTCATATCAAGATTAGAGATATTGGACTTCACATCATCATCAAAAAGCTTTGTCTGTCAAATAATTATGTCAACAAATATTGTCAAATCAAACATATAATCGAGACAAATTATGGTATTAAAATGAGCACATACAAGTTGAACTTACCATGTATTGGGAGCTTTCATGGTCGCATAAATCATTTAGCTCAAGAACCAACATGTTTAGCTTAGGGAAAAGATCAAGAATATCCATGATTTCATCAACTTCATTAGTGTATAGCTTCAAGAACTTGGCATTGAATAGTGGTGCAAACACACCATTCTTCATCATCTCTCCAATTACCTAACAAGGCATATATCATATACCAATAAGTATATATACATCACAACATCTATACAAGAAAATAGTAATAAAAACTAACCTTAACACACCAATCCGATAACGTGACATTTTCAACACATTGCAAGTACTGAAAAACGTTACTCAACATCTCTTTAGACAACTCATATCCAGAGAATCTACCACTTCTTAAATAAGTTCGACCAGAAAAACAAAAAATCACATTACGTAGAAGCAAAACATCAATCAGATAAATCTTACTAAACAAAATCCCTGAAATCTCCAATGTTTCAAGATTAGGAGCCCAAATTCTCAACCCATCATCCATTTCTCCATCATCATTACCTTCAGTAAAATAATAGTACCTAGTATAAATTACAAATTTCTCAATCTTGATCTTTTTCAAGCTAGTAGACTCGATGATCAAGTCCTTATTGCTTCCGATAAAACGCAACGACAAAACTTCCAATCGAGGAGCAAATGATACAACCAACTTAATCATATCTTCATTCAAACACACACCATCAAAGGTTAAACACTTGAGCCGTTTCCACTGCATATTCTCTAGGGTTTCTAGATTATAACCAAGAAACTTCATCATGAATATCGATGGACATGTATACACTATAATGGAAAGCTCTTCGACTTCATATGCGACTGCAACATGCAGAAAAAGATTAAAATCATAAGAAAATGCGGGATTAAAACGTAAATCAACTTTGAGTTTCAAAATCTTGGACCCTTTTCGACGTTGGAGAGAATGAACAACTAAGTAGTGAAATATTGCAAGACTGTCATTCGTGTAAACGTCATCGATGAAATTCAAACATGGGACAGAGGTCCATAAATCTTTCCAACGTTTGGATAGAAGGGTTGTCCAAACTGCGTACTTAATTGGCAACAAGGAAAGAATGAGAAGAAGGATTGGGTCGGGTAACTCACTGAGTCGATCACTTGACTCAGATGTATCATCCATGGTTAGACTGAGTTGAATGGATGTGTTATAGACACACACTCACATATATATATCAAAGTTTACAATGTAATGATCAATCTTGGAAATCCAAGAGTTTCTATCAAGAAGATTAACAGATCAATATGCAATTGAAAAAAAAGAAGAAGAAGAAAAGCGATGGATTATTATGAATGTAATATTTCAATATTGTTTGATGATGTGGTATTAATACTTAAAAATTAAATTGTCAGTAATAATAATAAAGTACTAAACCATATGAGTGAGTCTTGGGTGCCCCGGCAACCCGCTCCAAGGCCCATCTATATACATATAAATATATTTTTTCAATTTCTCTTTTACCCTAGATTACTGCTTCTTCCTCTTCTTCTTTTCTTCTTCTTCCTCCTCTTCTTCTTCTCTTCTTCCTCTTCCTCTTCTTCTTCTTTTATTCTTCTTCTTCCTCTTCCTCTTCTTTTTCTTCTTCGCTGCTTCTTCGTCGGATCTTCTCCGACGCAGCTCGCCGCGTGCCGCCCCATCGCCGCCGCCGAACCGCACGCTTCCTCCAGTTTCGCCACCACTTCTGGTGGCGCTCCTATCTGTCTCAACAGTACTCACTCATCATCACTTATGTAATACCGTAAAGATATTAA
This sequence comes from Scutellaria baicalensis, assembly GCA_005771605.1. Classification (NCBI taxonomy): domain Eukaryota; kingdom Viridiplantae; phylum Streptophyta; class Magnoliopsida; order Lamiales; family Lamiaceae; genus Scutellaria; species Scutellaria baicalensis. The sequence goes on from VALJ01000012.1 coordinate 227,322, forward strand.
TAACCAATAATAATACTACTCTCTCTTTCTTTCTCTCTCTCTCAAGGGTTTTTGAAATTAAAACAACGGTTTTTAAAAATAAGAAATCCCAGGAAAGAAAAAAAGAAAAAGAAGACGTAAACCCTTAAAAACTGGTAAAATTAATTTGAGGGGGAGATTTAGGGTTTAGAAGGTGTTAGATAAAATTACCTTTTGACAACTAGCATAAGCAGATAAGAGGCGATTGTAGTGAGGATGAGCCATGATCTTAGCCTTAGCAGAGCAGGTAGCATCATCGTTATTGTTCTCCATGAAATACCTTAAATGTGAGTATGAATGTGTAATACCATATAGATAAAAATGTAATACCTTAAACATATTTATGTAATACCTGAAACATATTTTATGTAATACTTTAAGGATAAATATGTAATACCTTAAACTATAAGCAGTAATACTCTAAAGTTTAAACAGTAATACCTTGAAGCTGAATATGTAATACCTTATACTCAAAAGCAGTAATACCTTAAAGGTGAGCATGTAATACCTTATACTCAAATATGTAATATCTCAAAGGTGCATACGTAATATCTTATGTTTTAAACTCAATACCTTAAAGATAAATGTGTAATACCTTAAGAGTAAACATGTAATACCTTAAGAGTATGTGTATAATACCTATCACTGAATGGAATCTGGTGTGCGCGAGCGCACACCAGCATAGCTGCAGACGCGCGTGGGGGCGCGTGGGCACGCATGTAGATGGCCCACGCGCCGGGTTGGGTTGGGGGCACGGATCTAAGATCCGTACCCCGGGTGCACCCAAGTTTTAGTGAAACCATATATCGTAATTATTTTAGTTTCCTCTAAAGTAAAATAATTAATTATTGGAAGTGAAATGATCATAACACCAAATATGGCGTTACATCTTCCCAAAACTAAATAAATAAATAATGGGCAAAAGCAAAGTTAATGAGCTTTAAAGACAAAATCCTGTTTCAATCAAAATAATAAAGATATTGGATTATTTAATGAGCTTTACATATTACCATTACCAGTAATAGATTTGGACTGTTCGTATCTTTTTCGTCAATATTGGGTAATTTTTCATTCATATACAAAATAACTAAATAAGCAATAGTGATTCCAAACATTACTAAATTCAAATTGAATACTAGTACTAGTATATACAGTTTATCTATATAGAATAGGACATGTTTCTTCTTTCTTTCGTTATAATGTAATCCTTATCAAGAAATATATGTATACATATATAATATTTTTATATTTTTTTTATTATTCATAAAATGATGATAACCAAAATTACCAAAAAAAGTTATAGATTTGTTTTGTACATTATATTGATCTTTAAACAAAGAAGTTATTTAATTTAAAATCATAATTTGTTACAATAATCTTAAACCCCATCTGCATGGCTCACTTCTATCAAAAGTAAGTTTACAAAATAAAAAAAAATCATTAAATAAAGTTACAAATACAAACAATCAAATTACTAGCTACATCATGCATTGAAAATAAATTTAAAATAAAGAAACTATTTAATTGAAATTTAATGTATTTCAAACCTTCTATCAAATTTATAACTTTAAAATAAAAATAATTATTATATACAATAAAAGAATGAATCAATACATCATAGTTAAAAATAAAACTAAATGATTTTTTTAATTTGAATTAGATTATATATGCATTTGAAAAAGAAAACTCATCATTAACCCTACCCCTCCATTTACACTATAGGCCCCAACCCAAGATGTAAAACAACTTTTTTCACTTGAGAAGCTAAAAAGGTCTTTTTTTTGTTTTTTTGAGTATCTTTATTTTCTATCTAACTTCTTTCCCATTATAGAAACTAGCAGTGTACCCGTGCGTTGCGCGTTTTGTTATATAATTTCCCAACTGTCCTGCTATTAGTATAGTATAGATAATTTCTAATATGAGCGGGAAAATGACATTCTATTTATTTGAAATAATTTTTCATATATTACATAATAATAATATTATTATTATTAAAAGAATATATTCAATTTTGTTGATTTTTATAAGCTAGGTTAAGGGAGAGTTGTTAATTAATGAATAAACATTCTTTATATAAGGCAATCACTTTGAGAGAAAATTTGATTTCAATGGCTTGAGATGGAAGCTTAATTTAAATTACTAAATTAATTTAGAAAATCAAAATGAAATCTTGAAAAAATATAAAAAAAATTATTTACACAAATTTATGTGACATTTTATATAGTATGAATATAGATATAGATTATTTTATAGATAGAAGAGTATGTTGCAAGTCATTCTATTGATTTCTCCAATAAAAGTTGTCTATAAATATCTATAGACTATAGACATAATCATAACATCTACTTTTTAATATTATTTAATTGTTGAAGAGTATTCTTCAAGCCAAACATTAAAATAACTAATAATAATAATCAAATAAAAAAAATAAGAAAGAAAATACAATCAATGTTCAATCACATTTTGACACTTGGACAAAAGGACAAAGAATAAAATGGGCGGGAAAATGGCATTCTTGTAATTTTTTCCAAACATTTTGCTATTAGTATAGTATAGATTATTTTAGGAGGGAAAATCAACTTGTCTATTTTTATAGATGATCTTCTTGTTATATATATGGGTCTTTCTGTAGTACATCGGGTGTATTAATACACCAGACTCTCCATCATTTTCAGTCATTAGATCTGAGACCATAGTTGACTTTGACCTTAATGATCTCAGATTTTATGGTTGAAAATGAGTGAAGAGTTTGGTGTATTAATACACCTGGTGTACTATATAACTACCCTAAATATATACTACCTCCGTCCCAAAATAAATGACGTTTTAGCAACTAAAATTTGTCCCAAAATAATTGTCGTTTTCGTATTCCAAAGCATATTTACATGCAATATACCAAATATGCCCCTATTTACTCATCTCAAATTAAATGTGTTAAAGAGATAAAAGCTCCTCATTAATTAAACTTAAATAGGGGTAGATTGGACTTTTTATCACATTTATTAATATATGTGCAGAAGGCTAAAACGTCATTTATTTTGGGACGGAGGTAGTATATAGAAGTGAGTTGTAACTATATCAATATTAGTGGCTTCATGTATATATTGTAGGAAAACGAGTTGGAAAACACTCTCATTTCAACGTCAACAAAATTTGGATGTAATAATTAACAGAAGCAATCAATTTGGACCAAAGTGCCCTCGAAAAATGAATTCTTGAGATTTCCAAAAAATATGGGCCGGCAATGGAAGTTCAAAAGTTTCAAAATATTTTAACTTCTAATTTTATTAGTAATTAATAACCCCACACTGCAATTTCTATTTTAACTCTGCATATCGATTATGAACCGAAAGTTTCAGAGTACTGTTCAAACCATGGATGTTGATTCATCATCTTCCTCAGAGAGCTTCAACGAGTCAGTTGATCGACTCAGTGAGTTACCTATCTCCTTGACTCATATCATCCTTTCCTTCTTGCCCATAACAGATGTTGTTAGGACAACCATTCTGTCCAAACACTGGCACAATCTGTGGACCACTCTCCACCCTCTTCACTTCAACTTCGATGCAAATCATAGCTTGGTTCATGTTACAAACTTTGTTAATGGAGCTCTGGGATTGTGGAAAGGTTCCAAGATCTTCGTATTCCAACTCGTTTTCCCTTTTGATCAGTCGTGTTCAAACGATCTTGATTCCTGGCTGATTTTTGCCATGCAAAACCAAGTGCAACAACTCCATCTCAATCTCTCACCTCCCCATCAAAATGACTACTTTGCCCCTCAAAGCCTCTACTCATCTTCATCCCTCACTGAACTAACCCTAGCCCATTGCAATCTCAACTTCAACGATAATATTGTCCAATGGCAAAACCTCAAGAGTTTAACACTCGAAAATGTTTGTCTGGGCCAAGACATGATGACCCAGATCCTACGTGGCTCACCTCTATTACAAGTCCTGATTTTTTCACAAGTGATCAATCATGGCTGGAACATCGAATCCAGCAGTTTGAAAACCCTAAAGCTTCATAATATTCCAGATTCAGTTGACCCTATTAATTATTTTGGTAAAGCAAATCTGAGATTATGGGCTCCTAATCTTGAGACATTAGAGTTTTCTGGTTCTCCATATTTCTTTTTCTTGGAGATGAATGTCTCGTCTTTGAAAACCACAACACTTGATTTTAATGATTGTTTTGACCAGTTCATGGCTGATATGCATATAAGTCTTCTTCCAAGAATTCATCATGCAGAAAATGTTGTGTTCTCAAATTTTTGCACGTATAAGGTTTGTTTTTCTTTTTTGTTTTTATTTAGTTCAAATTCATCTACTTAATTGTGCTATATGATTATTTTCTTGATTATGATTTAGGTTCTTGATGAAGAGATGAAGCATTTAGCATGGATTAATGCTAAGTTCTTGAAACTACGTACCAGATCTATAGGTGATATAATTGGTGTTCTTGAAATTTTCCCTAATCTTTCCAAGTTGGTTATTGAGAGACCTACCGTTTCATCTAGATCTGTAAGATCTAAACTGTTTCATTTAATTTAAATGTAACAAATCCATATATATATATATATATATTCATATTGTTGTCTACATATAATTTAAATGCAGATGATTGGGTGTATATGTCATAATGGCAAGCACGAAGATGCATCTATTCTAGAGTTTGATCCAAATGACCCTAAAACAGATTGTCACGAAATCTATCTGTTACAGCTAAGGAGAATTGAGATATTTTGGGAACTGCATGATAAGAGTATGTTTAGATTGATTAAAGCTCTTTTCAAGAATTCCAGCATGCTCGAAAAGATTGTGTTTCGAGTGAAGTGTGTTTTGTGTGTTGATCGACGGGCTTCTGCTGTGGTGGCAAATATGCTTCGGAATCTGCCAAGATCATCTGCAAATGTTGAGATCAGAGTCTTGATTTAAACTTTGTTCTTAATTTCCCAAAAATTTGTCTTTAATTGGATTCTTGTTTTGAAGCATGCACGTTTGATTAAGATTATCTTGCACTTTTCGTCATTAATTCTTTTTTAAAGCTTTAATTTAGTTGTCCATATTGAATAGGTTGATTGTAACATTGGTAATTAAATTATCCAATTTTCTGAGGGTTTAATTTGTGAAGGACTAACTTTAGAATGGATTCAGAGAAAAAATTCTATTACATTAAATTAAAACTGATTTTAATTGCACTTGATCTTAAATATTTACTGCTTAATATATTAATCTTTTGATGTCAAATAAAACTTGATTGTATTATTCTCGATGAGCAGTAATGAATATATATATTAATATAGAATAAAGAGATAATTCTAGATAAGTGTAATTCAATTCAATAAATTTGAATTAACTTAAATATCTTTAGATTGTTGAGATCATATCTTCCATGTAAATTAATCTGTATTCTTGTTGTATACCAATTATAAATAGTGGAAACCAGTCACCTATATATGTTCTAAGACTATGTTTATTCACAACCCAACCCAACCTTCTAATAAAAAAATCATTTCTCTTTTATCCACAAACACAACTTACAACCCAACCCAACCTTCAACTATTTAAGCGTTTATTAGTGACACCTACCCAACCTTTAAAATAATATTTTTTCTAATTATTTATTATTGAATATTACAAATAATAAATTTTAATTTTTTAAAAAATGTAAGAAATATATTGAAAATATTTGATATTCTAAATTGGATATTTATAATATGATTTTTTTTACCATATACTTCAAATATGCTAAAAACACTATAATGAAATTAAAATACAATATTTGAAAAATGAAATCGAAAAAAAACTAATCAAACCACGATTTTTTAAAGTAAGCTACTAACATAATAACTAAATTGAAATTAAAATTTTCGAAATACAAAACTGAAAAGAAATAAATCAATTTTCAAATAGATGTATGAAATACTAACTTTTAAATATAAAATACAAATTTAAATTATTATTTTTTCAAAATATATCAATATTGGACTCCATTTGTAAAGAAAAAATTAATATGAATTTTGATAATACTTTTATTATTTTTTAATAAAAATTAAATTCGATAATCAATAAGTTAAACTATTTGTATAAAAGAGAACTCTCACCAATTATAAAATGAAAAGTGTCAAAAATTGATTGGAAGTGGGTTGAAAGTGGAGGTTGTGACACCCCAGTCATGATTTTTCATGACTTTTCCAATTTTCTTTTTCTTCAATGTTGTTTGTATTTTCCCTGTGATCCAACCATGGGTCAATGATAAATATAGTCTAATATCCTCATAAGTTTTACTATATGGTATCACCAGGTCTCATTCGTAAACGCTCACCTCTCTGTTAGTTTTCAACGTCATCAGTCTACCACTTTTTCTTTTTTCCAAACTAGTAATTCACCCGCGCGATGCACGGTTATTTATTTTGATAATGTATACAATTTATAATAATATAACAAAGTTGTTATATAAAAAAATATTTAATGTCTTTATTATTTCAATTTCTAATAATATATACTTTATATTTTTCATATTTTTACTGATCATAATTTCATTTTATAATTTGAAAAAATCATAACATAAAATGGAATTTTAATTGAAGAAAGAAACGTTGGTTGAATTGCGTCTCTACCCACATCTTAGGGATTCCTTGTGCATTCATTTTTTTGAGGTGAGTTATTCTAAAGTCAAATAAAACAAATTGTACATGTTATTCTAAATTATATTTGATAATATTAAAAGGTCAAAATACAAAATTTATAAATAACTTAAAGAAATTATACAAAATTTTTAAATAACTTAAACAACGAATTTGAAAGGTTACATTCTATTTGTTTTTCTTTTGTAAAAAAATACATTCCTGACTCAATAAATAATTTGAATATTACAATGAATTTTGGAGTGAGTGAAAAGTTGTTATTCAACAATATAAATTTTGAAATATTTATTTGTATACAACATTTTTTGATAATTACAAAAAATATATTAATATTTCTTTTGACTTCAAAATTGATGATGATGATGATGATGATGATAATAATAATAATAATAATAATAATAATAATAATAATAATAATAATAATAATAATCATCATCATCATAATAATAATAATAATAATAATAATATAATAATAATAATAATAATAATAATAATAATAAACATTGATTAATTACAATTAAACAAAAACATAAAATTAAAAACCTAAAATATTCACATTCTATTTGTTTCTATATTTGTTGAATATTTTTCATGGTTTAGTACAAAATTAACAATATAAGTTTTTGAAATATTTGTTTATATACAACATTTCTCATAATTACGAAAAAATATCTTATTATTTGTTTAACTTTGAAATTGATAATAAGAATAATTCTAGACATTAATAAGTAATTGAAGTTAAAAAAAAATTAAAATTTTGTAAGCTTACATTCTATTTGATTCAATAATTTGCTAAAAAAAATTCATAGCTAAAAAATAATTTGATAAGCTAGTGAGATTTGGAGTTTGTTAAAAGTGCCCGGTCAAAAATATAAATTACAAAATATTTATTTATATATAACATTTCTCATAATCACAAAAATTATCTTAAATTTTCTTTAACTTTAAATTAAATTGATAATGAGATCCTAATTCTATACATAAGTAATTAAAGTGACCAAAATATAAAGAAAATTATAAATTATTGTTGAACAATGAACAACATTTGTCAACAACAACAATAAATACTATCAATTAATAATAGTAATGACAATGAACATAATAATAATAATAATAATAATAATAATAATAATAATAATAATAATAATAATAATAATAATAATAATAATAATAACTAATTGTTAAGATTACAAAATAACACAATTAATTTCCTTGAAAAAAACTATTAATTTTTATAATTTTTTTATTAATTAAATTTTTGATTTGACATTTTTAGGAGGGAAAGTGGCAAAATTGTAAATTTTGCCAACTGTTCTCCTTTTATATATAGATAGATTCTTCTCCCAAACTCTTCTTTTTCCTATTCTACTTTTTCACAAATAATGGCTACTTGTTCTCCTTTTATATATATATAGATTCTTCTCCCAAACTCTTCTTTTTCCTATTATACTTTTTCACAAATAATGGCTACTGACACAATTCCACTCGTCACCCTTCTTCATATGCTTACCATCAAGCTTACCTCTACAAATTACTGTCTCCTTCCCGACTAACTTTATCTACGTATGACCGACACGGAGTCTAAGAAAAAACTATTGACTTTGATGTGATGTGTTATTTTAATGTTTTTGAGTGACAATTTTGTAATTAATGTGTGATTTTTGAGTGCAAAAGTTGTAAAATGAAAGAAATGGAGGGGTAAGGGAGTAAATTTTCCTTTGCCATTTTTTGGCTGTCAAAATAAGATGGGACAAACAAAAATGGAAAGTAGGCAAAGTTAGCAGGGACGGAGGGAGTATCTATTATGGCGTAATCAAGTCACATCGATGCTAAAGTGTGACAACCTCCTCTCTTGTGTTGACGGCACCATCGTCATCCCTCCTGCTACCATCCAGAATGCTGTTAATCAGGACGCTCCAAATCTCGATTTTGTGGACTGGAACAACAAAAATGACTGCATGCTCAACCTTCTCCTCTCCTCTTTGACGAAGGAATCCATGGTCGAGGTCGTCGGCCTCACTAATGCACGTGACGTATGGCTCGCCCTTGAGGGCGTTTTTAGCCATTCATCTCCATCCCGTGGGCACCATCCTCTTGATGAGTTACAACTTTTTAAAAAGGGGACATCTAGCTACTGTACCATCTTCGTGATGAGTTGCAACTTTTAAAAAATGGGACATCTATTGTAGCAGAATATAGTCGGAATTTCAAGGCTATATGCGATCAACTCTCAGCCATAGGTCATGCCGTTCCTGATGTCGATAAGGATAATTGGTTTCTCCGAGGTCTTGAACCTCAATTTCGGGCATTCTCCGATGTCCGTATGATGCTCACTCCACAACCCAGCTTTAGTGATTTGGTACACCAAACTCGGAGTTATGAACTTAATAAACGTGTCATGTCCACTACTGAGAACCAACCACCACCTACTGTTTTCTATGCTGCTCGCGGTCATCTGGTGAATCATGGTAGCAGTATACCCATCTCTGTTAGTGGTGTTAATCAGCCCAGTGGTGGTAGTTCAACTCCATTTGGTGGAGGTCGTGGGAATTTCTCCTCTAGTGGAAATTCTGGTCGTAGCTCATATGGTGGAAATCCTAAGTCAGACAGGAAGAACTACACTCCCAAATGTTAGATTTGTCGTGTTGCAAATCATTGTCTGTCTCGTTATGTTCGTGGCAATTCATCGTCGGCTGCACACATCGCCTAAGCTTTCGAAGCCCAGTGTAAACTCGAGCCCTCTCCACAATCCGATTGGTATGTTGATACGGGCGCCTCTGCCCACATGACGTCCTCAATTTCGTCCTTTGACAACTTTTGAGCCCTACAATGGTAAAGGTCATGTCATCATAGACTTTGAGCCCTACAATAGTAAAGGTCGTGTCATCATCGTCGATAACGGTGACACACTTTCTATCTCTCATTTGGGTTCCAGTTTTGTTAACAATAGATTACCACTATTAGATGTTTTAGTTGTGCCACAGATTACTAATTTTTTTTGTCTATAAACAAATTAAAGTCTGATTTACCTGTTGATGTCTTTTTACTAATCAGTCTTTTGCGATTCAGACGAGGGCCACAAGGGATATTCTGGCACCAGACAGATGTAAAAATGGTTTATATGTTTTGGAACATGGAACTTCGACTTTGATTGTTGTCTTATCTACTACTGTTTTAAAGTCATCTTTTGAATTATGACATTCGCGTCTAGGACATGTTTCTATTTCTGTTATCAAACTTTTGAGTCGTTTAGGTCACTAGGCTGTTACTTCTATTTTGCCAAAACCTACAGTTTGTTCGTCTTGTCAGTTAGCAAAAAGTAAATGTTTGTCTTTCGTTTTGAATGAAAAAGGAGCATTGGGTGTCTTGAACTTAATACATTGTGATTTGTGGGACCCTGCGCCTATTGATTCAGTGGATGATTATCATTACTACGTAGTCTTTGTAGATGATTATTCGCGTTTCTCTTAGTTGTATCCTATACATGCAAAATCTGATTTTTTTCAATATCTTGCAACGTTTTCATACTCTTGTTTGCAATCAATTTGACAAATAACAAAATATTTCAAAGTGATGGTGGCACGAAATTCACTAACATTCGAGTTCGTGAATTTTTTGCATCCAAAGGTGTTGGTCCCAAGTGGTAGTAGGCATAGAGGGGGGTGAATAATCATACTCAAACTTTTCTTCCCAAAGAATGTTGTACAGTAGGCAAATAGCTAGAGAGCTTACTGCTTCAGAGGTTACTGCTTGAGCAGTTACCCTGTGAACTTAATTAAAAAGAGTTTGTATGCACATCGGAAAATATTTTAAAATGATTTTAACTGATGATACTTTTAACTTTATTTGATTTCATGGACTTTGAAATATGATGACTTAATATAAAAAAATTATAATTTTATTTGGCGTTAAAAAAATAATCATGTAATTAACTAGAAAAGTAGTCTTCGAGTGGTAATGCAATTTTTACTGTTTGCAATAGAGAATGTATCGAGTAATTGTCTAGATAAGTTTTGAATTGAGGCACAATTGGTAAGTATATGTTAGATAGTTTATTTTGTATAATTATTTTGATTTTTTCTTAATAATATACTTTTCATGTTTATACATGAGACGAGATAAAATTGCATGGAGTACTAAACATTTCCCCTCAGAGATTGAAAGTTTGGTTTAAAGAAAATTTTGTACAAAATGGATTTCAAGAAAATTGTCATGATCAATTTTAACAAAGGATCTTATACAGTAGCTAAGTTGACAGTACATTATTATTCTTTTTATGTTAGTTTTTTGGATGGTAAAAAATTTGATCTATTATCAAATTGAAACAAGCAGAATTTGAAATGATAAAAATATTGAAGTTTTATTTTTTAAGTATTATTTAATTTGTTAATCAATAATCTAGATTTATGTTCCAAATAAAAAATAGATTTAATTTTTTTCTTCTAAATATTAGGTGTCTACCACTTATAAGCTAGGCAAGAAAGGTGATGATATTGTGAAAGTGTTTGAGGAAAAAATCAAATGAATAGGAAACTGAAAGAAAAGTTTTCGAGTTCTAGCGGTACGAAGAAATTGAAGATTGTTGTTAAGAATGAAAAAGATTGAGAATCCTATGAAACTGTATTCTAGATAGTGGTGCCCACTATTCTTTTTTCTACTTCATGGATATTTGATGTTTTCTTATAGTTGGTTTTTCGTTTGTTTTTCAACTTAAAGATCGTTATATATGATAGGTTCAGAAAATGATTATCACCCCAAGTATATCAATTTTTTTAAAGCTACTTGATTTTTGTTAATCACCCTTAATTTTAATTATGTATAATTTAATTCTAAAATTTTAAATTAAGTTTAGACATTATAATAATTTTTTATTGCCAATATACAAAGTTAATCTTCATTAATTATATATATAAAATATCTAGATCAATAATTTTATTGTATTAAATTTATATCTGATTTCTTTTTCAATTAATTCTAAATATTTATAATTGTATTTTAAAAATAAACTTGATCCCGTGCATCGCACAGGTACAAAACTAGTTTACTTAAATGATCAAACGCACCCCTTCACACAGGAAAGATGGATGAAGATCTTCATTAATTTCGTAAGGAGAGATGGGGATGAGCATGAGTAGGACCAAATTTAAGATCATGGGCTCACAATATGTGTGATAACCAGCCTTTTAGGCTTTAGATATTGAACCAAAATAATTAGACTCACCCCTTTATTTCATGATTTTGGTTCCAGACTTATCATTATGTATACATATATACATGCATTATAATTATTCTCAATTTCAGTGGGATGAAACAAAACTTAATTTAAAAAATTAGAATCTTTAAACTAAAGCTTAAGTTTATATGGGGTGTTGACAATTTGGCTTACAATGGACATGTAATTGGACGGGTCGAAATTGGTGTTGTTGGACTAAAAACACTTCTCTAGTGGGTCAAGAGTACTTAATTAGACTTTGGTTTAAATTAATTAAGCTATCTATTATTTGAGTTCTTAAAATTGTATCAATGTATCCAACTCCATTAATTAATATTAAGTCATATATATTCACACTACACATATCTCAATTGTGGTATAATTAATTGATACCTTGGATTACTATTAAGTCGTAATTTATAATTAATTTTAGGATAACATATTATTGTATTGAAATATTTTATAGGTAACTCTATTGCCAAGACTTTTCCAATTTAAATCTATATTACCTTAAGATGAATCGAAACTCAATTTCTTGAATTATTAAAATTCTCACAAACTCTAATTAGAACTTAATTTTTTTTTGGGTGTTACAATATATATAAATAATTAACCTTAAAATATATAATAAAATACTAACTAATGGAAAATGTAATGATGTTAATTAATGCATATTTATAAATAATTAAAACTCTAAATATATTTTATTTATACCTTATTATAATATAAATTTTGATAATCGTACTTTAGTTGCACCAAATTGTTGAACTCGTCCTCTACATCTTCAATAACGTGTGCCAAATCCACTTCATTATATATCATCTTCATCAAAAGGTGGCTGAAGAACATGATCATAAAAGATGAAAACAACCTAAACTTTACAAATTTTGCAGCATTAATGCGGACGAGCAAGATTCAAAAGAGTTAAAATCAACCACATTATATAGCCATGATTCAAACTTTTCATTCATTTCAAACGTTCAACAAGATGATTAGAGACAAGAAAAACAAGATCCTATGGTCATATGGTAACAGATGATATGTCGTATGATGGGAGGCGTGGATGAAATCCCTCGTCCAAGAAATCGAACTCAAGAACTACCGACGGGGAAGATCTTGGCAAGTTGTGCAGCATATCTGCCACCACTGGCAAATCCTTTCGATCTGCTCTTGATATATATCCCCTCACTCGAAACACCATCTTCTCCAAATTGCGAGCATTTTTCAAAAGAGTTTGAATAAACCCGAATATATCATTATCATGCAGAACCCAAGTAATATCAACTGTCTTTAGATGAAAAAGATTTGTTTCTGAGTTGTTATCTGCAGCGAAACCAGGGAGAAATGGCTCTCCACACACAAGATCATCAAGCGAAATCTGCAATAAAATTACAATCACATACATAAATTTGATCACAATGATGAACATGATAAACATGATCATGAGCATTGAGAAAAGAACAGTTTACTCACACATAAAGAACTGTTTGAATTTTTTATTCTATCCTTGCATTCAACAACCAAGCTGGAAAGATTAGGGAAAATCTCAACAAGACTAATCACATCAACCACATTATTTGCATATAGTGTTAAAGACTTGACAGTGGGTACAGATGCAACCATGCCACTCTTCTTCATCTCTCGAAGAACCTACAAGATATAATCATTGTAATTCATTCTCATCACATAAACAGATGAATTTAAAAGATCAAAACTTTAAAACCAAACCTTAGTGCACCAATCAGACAATGTGATATTTTCAACATGATTGATTCTTTGAAGAACATCTACTAGAATTTCTTCAACAAATCGAGATTTGGAATTTGGAATATGAGGATTAAACATGGGAGGAGGAATAAGAAATGTTACACTTTTTAAAGATGAGAAATCGATCAGCAAACACTTGCCAAGAAAAGAACACCCAGAAATTTCCAATGATTCAAGATTAGGAGACCAAATTCTCAGCTTTTCTACATGATTATGGTCTGCAAAACAATAAACAATACACTCGATCTTGAGGGCTTTCAAACTAGTCGATTCGATGTTCCAGTCCTCGCAGCAATTGGAAGAAACCAAGATCAAGACCTGTAAGAGAGGAGAGCCACGTAGGATTTGGCTGATCATGTCTGCGTTCAGAAAACATATTGGAGGCTTAAACTCTTGAGGTGAGGCCACTGAATACCGCCATTGAATCTCAGATTGCAACGGATTAGGGTTAGGCTAGTGATGGATGAAGAAGAAGAGAGACTTTGTGGTGCAAAGAACGGGTCAGACATAAGAGAGTCCCAGTTGCGTCGATTGATACCTATAAAATCATGATATAGTTCTTCCACTTGATTATTAATGGGAACAGTGAGCCAAGAATGCAGATCATAAGAAAATTCATAGGCATCAAGAAAAGGAAGAACGAGTTTGAATTTAAGAATCTTGGAGCCTTTCCACAACCTCAGAGCCCCATCAACGAAGTTTGGAATAGAAGATAAGGTGTCTTTTGATTCGGGGAAATTGAAATGAAGAGAGTGGAGAGTGGTCCAGAGATTTTGCCAGTGTTTGGACAGAATGGTTGTCCTAACAACATCTGTGATGGGCAAGAAGGAAAGGATGGAATGAGTTAAGGAAATCGGCAACTCACTGAGTCGATCCACTGATTCGGTGCTCTCCATGGTTTGAGTTGCAGAATGAACACAAACAGGTTTCACACTCTATATGATGATACTAAATATGAATTAAACGCTACCTTGGAGAACTGAATTACTGGGTTGGAAAGAAAATCAATTGATCATCAAGTTTATATACAACAAAGGGAAACAAATTCCAAGATAATTAATAAAGAGAGAGAGAGCACATACAAGAATATTGGGTGGGAACACAAACTAAACCAAGATATTGAAACTTTTGAACTTCCATGTTTTGTCATAAAGAATAAGGGTGTCTCTTCATCTTCTACTCTCTTGATGATCTTGGAGTTTGTTTAGTTTCTTGGTTAAATTAATATCAAATTGAAAGAAGCTTAAGTTATTTGAATCATTTTAATTGTGTGCTCTTTTGTTTAAGTTGTAGTAATAATAATTACAGTACGTATGAACCTTTTAAGATGGATGGATTAATTCATTGCCTCTAAAATGTTTTTTTTTTTAGTGAACTGCGTGACTAGCTCTTTAAATCTTTTAAATCTTCCATTATTAATTACCATTAATGTTGTTAATTCATGAAAGATATAGGCTAAGTATTACATGCATTTAAAATAGAAGATTTTACAACAGATCTTCTACAACGGTTTTGGGAAAAAGTGTTGTCTTTCATAGGTTTTGAGTTTTGAACTAAAGTCGCCGATTCACTTATAAAGGCGCGTTTCGGCAGTAGCGCCCTCTCCTGTGATTGGCTGGTTCAGAATCGTGGTTTCACTTATTAAATCGCATTTGTATTTTTGGATGAGGGTGGCGATCTTTGCTTCAGCGAATCAGGAGTCGACACGTCAGTGGCCGTTATTTCGGTTGGCCTCGGATCACGCGCTCAGCTGGGAAATATGCTACGAGCTTGCTACGATGGATGGATCTTCAGAGGAGTATATCTCACGCGATTCTTATCCATTTCTTGTAATTCTTGTTGCTATTTGTAGCTTAGCTTTCAAGCTTTTAGGTAGATTGTGTTAGCTGCGAGATAGTTACTTAGAGAGAGAATTGTAGTGAGAGAAAGTGTGAGAGATAGTTTCTTTCTTTGAGATTGTAATCTGTAATCTTGCTTCGATCTGAATAAAGTAATCCCTCCCCGATCGTCCCGTGGATGTAGGCTTACGCCGAACCACGTAAATCGACTGTGTGCTGTTGCAATTTTCGATTTGTTTTGATTTCTTGAGTTGCATTGGAGTTTAAGGTTTTCTGCCATTGTTGGGGAGCTTGAAGGTGCTTCTCTTGTGTTTGATTGGTTGATTTACTCTGACAAGTGGCGCCGTCTGTGGGAAGAGGCACAATCAACCAAGATGTCTACTGCAAAATTCGATGTGGAGAAGTTCAATGGCAAAGGGGACTTTGGTCTATGGAGGCTCAAGGTGAAGGCATTGCTGTTGAATCAAGGATTGGGTCCAGCACTTCAAGGATCTTTTCCAGAATCCATGAAGAAAGAAGAAAAGTCTTTACAAATGGACAAAGCCTACAGCACTTTGATCTTGTGTTTGGGTGACAAAGTTTTGAGAGAAGTCTCAAAAGAAGAAACAGCCCAAGCAATTTGGGAGAAGTTGTCTTCCTTGTACCAGACCAAGTCTTTAGCAAATCGAAGGCTCATGAAGAAAAGGCTCTACACATACAAGATGGTGGAAGGGAAACCAGTGACTGATCAGATTGAAGATTTCTCCAAAATCATAGATGATCTTGAAGATATTGAAGTCTCCTTGGAAGAGGAAGACAAAGCTCTCATGCTTCTTGGCTCTTTACCTAAATCTTATGAAAACCTTTGTGATTCTTTATTGTATAGTAGAAATCAATCACCACTAACTCTTGAAGATGTGATTACAGCTTTGAAGACAAAGGAGCTGACAAGGGCAAGTGAATCCAAGCCTGCAAATGGAGAAGGATTATCTGTGAAGCACAAGCCCAAGAAGCAGTTCAAGAAGGGTGCCAAGAAGCAGCCCAAGAAAGATGATAATCAATCTCAAGAACACATTGATGATGTGGAACAACAAAGGTGCTTTCACTGCCACAAACCAGGGCACTTCAAGAAGGATTGCCTAAAGTACAAGAAGTTCAAGGAGAGTCAAAATAACCAATCTCAGAAACAGGTAAATCAGGTGAGCCAACCCTCTGAACCTCCTACTCCTAACTCTGGATATGAGTCTGCAGATGTGTTGGCAGTGACTACCAAGGATACTGAGAAAGAGTGGGTTCTAGACTCAGGGTGTTCCTTCCACATGAGCCCTGTAAGAGAATGGTTTGATCAATTGAAACTAAGAGATGAAGGTTTGGTTATGTTGGGTAACAATCAGACCTGCAATGTGGTTGGCATTGGATCAATACCACTTAGGATGCATGATGGAGTAGTTAGAATTCTATCTAATGTCAGATATGTACCTGAATTAAAGAGAAACTTGATATCTCTTGGGATGTTAGACTCACATGGCTACACCTTTAAGTCTGAAAGAGGACAGATGAAGATCACAAAGGGATCATTGGTCATCATGAAGGGTAGCAAAAGGAATGAGCTCTATTACTTGGAGGGTCACACTGCTATGGATCAAGCTCACTCAGTAAAGGAGATGGATCAAACTGACTTGTGGCACAAAAGATTAGGTCATATCAGTGAAAGAGGCTTATTGGAACTCCAGAAACAGAAAGCTTTTGGAAATGATAAGATCACTGCATTGGAAACTTGTGAGTACTGCATTCTGGGAAAGTCAAAGAGGTTGAGTTTCAGAAGTGGATCACACACTACTCAGGGCACTCTTGACTATGTTCACTCAGATTTATGGGGGCCAGCTACCACACAAACCAGAAATGGAGGCAAGTACTTTATGTCTTTCATAGATGACTATTCTAGGAAGGTCTGGATTGTGATTCTTAAGTCTAAGGATGAGGCATTTCAGAGCTTCAAAGAATGGCTTGCTGAGGTAGAGAACATCACAGGGAAGAAGCTAAAGTGTTTGAGGACTGATAATGGTTTAGAGTATACTTCAGATCAGTTCAACTCTTACTGCAGAGAAAGAGGTATCAAGAGGCATAGGACTGTTCCATCTACTCCTCAACAGAATGGTTTAGCAGAGAGGATGAACCAAACTCTACTCAACAAGGTGAGATGCATGCTACTTAGTTCAGGTCTGCCTAAGTGTTTCTGGGGGGAAGCTGTTTCTACTGCTGCACATTTAGTAAATAGGTGTCCATCATCAGCTCTGCAGTTCAAAACACCTGAGGAAGTGTGGAGTGGACACCTTGGAAACTATTCTGAGCTCAGAGTGTTTGGTTGTCAAGCATATGCACACATAAAGCAAAGTAAGCTTGAAGCTAGAGCACTCAAGTGTGTGTTTCTAGGATATCCTAAGGGAACTAAAGGCTACAGGCTATGGTGTTATGAGAAGGATCAGCAGAAGTGCATCATAAGTAGGGATGTCACATTTGATGAGGCAAAGATGCCTCTGAAACAAGGGGATTCTCATCAAAGCTCTCTCCCTCAATCAGAAGAATCTCATTCTCAGCTTGAGGTGGAGATTCCACAGGAGCATGATCAAAGGCAGGAAGATGCTCAACCTAATCCCATTGATGCTCAATCAGATTCAGATCATGAGAGTGAGCAAGCTACTGAGGAAGAAAATAATGTTGGTAACTATCTTTTGGTAAGAGATAGATCAAGGAGGAACATCAAACCTCCTGAGAGATTTGGCTATGCAGATAATGTATACTTTGCCTTGCTCACTGCTCAAGATCTAGACACTTCAGAACCAAGCAACTATAGGGAAGCTGTCACCTGCAAGGAAAAGGACAAGTGGCTGATTGCTATACAGGAAGAATTGAACTCTCTTAAGAAGAATGCCACTTGGGATATAGTCTGCAAACCTAAGAACCAGAAGTTAGTTGGGTGTAAGTGGATATTCAGGAAGAAATCAGAGGCAATTCCTGGAGGTGGAGTCAGATTCAAGGCTAGGTTAGTTGCTAAAGGTTTTACTCAGAAAGAAGGGGTGGATTACAATGAAATATTCTCCCCTGTAGTAAAGCACAACTCTATAAGAGTACTTCTTGCTATGGTAGCTCAGTTTGGGATGCATTTACATCAAATGGATGTTACTACTGCTTTTCTCCATGGTGATTTGAAAGAGATCATCTATATGAAAGTTCCTGAGGGTTTACATGTGGATAACAAGGAAAAGAAGGCCTGCATTTTAAGGAAGTCTCTCTATGGTTTGAAGCAAAGTCCTAGACAGTGGTACCTAAGGTTTGATAAGTTCATGCACCAGGTTAAGTTCCACAGAAGCAGGTTTGATCATTGTGTCTATTATAAACATACTAGGGACTATCATATCTATTTGCTTTTATATGTTGATGACATGTTGATTGCAAGCACTAAGCAGGCTGGAATAGATCAGATCAAAGGGAAGCTGAAGTCAGAATTTGAGATGAAGGATCTTGGCTTGGCTAGAAAGATGCTAGGAATGGAAATCTTCAGGCAGAATGAGAAGGGCTCAATTCAATTGAATCAGGCTGACTATCTTAAGAAGGTGCTCATAAGGTATCAAATGAATCAAGCTAAGGCCTCTTCAATTCCAGTACAACCTCAGTTGAAACTCAGCAAGTTACAATGTCCTAAGAACCAGCAAGAAGCAGATGAGATGAGTAAGATTCCTTATGCCAATGCAGTTGGCAGTATAATGTATGCAATGGTCTGTTGCAGACCTGATTTAGCTCAAGGTATGAGCTTAGTAAGCAGATACATGGCAAATCCAGGCAAGGAGCATTGGAGTGCTGTTAAGTATTTGCTTAGATACATATGTGGCTCAGTGGAAAAGAGTCTGATTTTCAGTGGAAAGAGGTGCACAGATGATCCAGTGGTTGGTTATGTTGATGCTGACTTTGCATCAAATCAAGATACAAGAAAGTCCACTAGAGGATATGTATTTACTCTCTTTGGTACTGCTGTGAGCTGGAGGTCTTCACAACAATCAGTGGTAGCTCTCTCATCTACTGAATCTGAGTTCATAGCCCTCACAGATGCTGCAAAGGAAGCTGTTTGGTTGAGAGGAATTCTGGAAGAGTTTGGAGTTAGACAAGAAAGTATTACAGTAAATTGTGATAACTCAAGTGCAATACACCTGTCAAAACATCAAGGTCTTCATGAAAAGACCAAACACATTGATGTTAGGCTCTTCTTTATCAGAGATCTTGTGGAAAAGCAAGTGATAAAGGTTAAGAAGATTCCCACAGAACTTAATCCTGCAGATGCTTTCACCAAAGGTGTTCCACCTTCAAAATTTCAGTTATGCATGGATGTGATTGGGCTGAGGGGAAAAGCTTCTACTGGCATAACTTGAGAAGTTCAGGAGATGCAGTAATCTTAGCCTAAGGTGGAGAATTGAAAGATATAGGCTAAGTATTACATGCATTTAAAATAGATGATTTTACAACAGATCTTCTACAACGGTTTTGGGAAAAAGTGTTGTCTTTCATAGGTTTTGAGTTTTGAACTAAAGTCGCCGATTCACTTATAAAGGCGCGTTTCGGCAGTACTTCCCTCTCCTGTGATTGGCTGGTTCAGAATCGTGGTTTCACTTATTAAATCGCATTTGTATTTTTGGACGAGGGTGGCGATCTTTGCTTCAGCAAATCAGGAGTCGACACGTCAGTGGCCGTTATTTCGGTTGGCCTTGGATCACGCGCTCAGCTGGGAAATATGCTGCGAGCTTGCTGCGATGGATGGATCTTCAGAGGAGTATATCTCACGCGATTCTTATCCATTTCTTGTAATTCTTGTTGCTATTTGTAGCTTAGCTTTCAAGCTTTTAGGTAGATTGTGTTAGCTGCGAGATAGTTACTTAGAGAGAGAATTGTAGTGAGAGAAAGTGTGAGAGATAGTTTCTTTCTTTGAGATTGTAATCCCTTGGATGTAGGCTTACGCCGAACCACGTAAATCGACTGTGTGCTGTTGCAATTTTCGATTTGTTTTGATTTCTTGAGTTGCATTGGAGTTTAGGGTTTTCTGCCATTGTTGGGGAGCTTGAAGGTGCTTCTCTTGTGTTTGATTGGTTGATTTACTCTGACAATTCAAATACACAAAAAGTAGAAATTCTACACAGAATCCTAGGACAAACTCAACAAAAGGATATATGACCATTATATATGATCAGATTGACGGATAAGATGATCAGTGTATTATCACAACAGATTATAAACTGAACTCAATACTTGCAGATTATTGTGAGGATCTTGGGAAAGACTCGAGATCGGCTTCCTTCAAGAATCGAAACGCCGTCCTTTCGAGCATTTTTCAGAACAGTTTTAATCAACCCAAACATATATTCATCAAAAGATAATTAATTTTCTGGGAAATTTGTCTAGAGTTGTGCATCAAACACAATATGAGTGAGATATATGGCTCTTTGTGCTTTCGAAAACGAAACAAACAGCGCTTCTATAATTTGGTTCCTAGTTTTCACTGATGCCACCAAGTAGGATCGATTTAATTGCAATGTTTATCATTATATTCAAAGCAAATCAATCAATCATGTTATTGTTGGGTTTATAGGTTTCCCAACAATGCCCAATTACAAAGAAAGTAAAAGACAAACAAAAAAACAGAAATTGATGTTGCCTCTGGTGTTACATGACTGAAGAAATTGATAATCCAAAATCCAAACGTGCACATTCAGTCCAACCACCCCTTAAACAATCAAGAAATTGTATTAAAATATTACAATATTTAATAATTTGTTAAGGATAATAAAAAAGATCACAAAACGAACACAATTACAAAATAAACCAATATATAAAACTACTAATGAGTGCACTTAGGACAAACATTGAACAAAACAAATGTTTTCGAACAATAAAAATCAGATATATTATATACTTTCAAAAATATATGAAAATACCTAATGCAATAATTAAAACACATATTAAGAACTATATATTAACAATTTTATGTTAAAGAATAAATGAAAAAAATTATTAAAGAAAACAATAAGGCTCCGTTTGGATAGAGTGATTTCAAATTCTTTCAAGTTTGAGTGGATTTGAAATCCACCAAAATGACTCTAAAATTAGCTTAAAATGAAAACTATGGATTTTAAATTCACATTCAACCAAACACTATCAATGAATTTGCTACCAAGGATTTCAAATTCCTCCTCAAATCCACATATTCAAATGGACACTAAGAAATATTATTTTAAGAATAAAGAAAAAATATCACACTTATGTAAAATTGTACTATCATATAACAACAAACACTAATTATAAAATAAAAAATGAGATAAATATTAAATAAAACTCGTGCGTTGCACGGGATCAAACCTAATTCAGTAATAATGATAAAGCAAACAGCAGTCATTATTTTTCCTCAAAAGTTAAAATAATTAATAATTCGAAGTGAAATGATTATAACAAATTAACAGTACTCAATATGACGTTACATCTTCCTAAAATTAAATACATTTACAGTGGGAAAATCGAAGTTAATGGGCTTTAAAGACAAAATCTTGTTTGTTTAAATCAAAGTAGTAAATGAGACACTGCAGTCTTTAGTATTTAGTGTGGGCTTTACATATTACCAGTATAGATTTAGACCGTTGGTATCTTTTTCGTAAATGGCTAATTTTTCATTCATGGTTTTCTATATAAAATAACTATTATGATTGTAAGGAGAGAAATAATTAAAGAAGGCTTTGTTTACTACTACTAAGAGTTGTAAGCTAAAAAAATAAAGGTAATAACAAGAATTTATACATCTTTTTTATTATGTTTGAATGGTGGTTGAAGTAAAAAAGAAAAAGAAAAAAAAGATGGTTGAATTTAAAATTAGCCATCACGAATATATCAAAATAAATTTAATTAAAATCTTTATTGAAGCAAAACATATCAACCATCTTTTTTTGGTGATGGAGATTTCTTAAAAATGGGGCAACTTCATTCGACATGGAAGTTCAAAAGTTTCAAAATATATATATATATATATATATATAACTTCTATTTTTTTTTTTATTAATAACCCCACACTGCTATTTCTATTTATACTTTGCATATGATCAGTTATGCAATGAAAGTTTGTGTGTGTTCAAAGCATGGATGATGATTCATCATCTTCCATCATTTAATCGGTTGATTGTAACGTTGGTATGTAAAGTATCCAATTTCCTGAGAGTTTGTGAAGGCCTAACTTATGAAGGGATTCAGAAGAAAATTTGTTCGCTAAATTAAAACTGAATTTATGTATAATCTTAAATTATTGCTTAATATTATTAACTTTTGATGTCAACAAAATTAAATTGATTTTATTATTCTTAAAAGTGGACCACAAAGTACTCAAGATTGAAATATGGGTTAATTTCAATTTTGGTATTGTATTTATCACATTTTTCATTTTTGGACAATTAAGTATATGTTTCTTCATTTTCCAATTTTAATATTATTGTTCAATTTTAATCCTATATGTTTCAATTTTTTCTAATTTCAATCCAGTTTTGTTTGAAATTATCAAAATCGCCGATGTCACGTAAGATTTCCCGACAGCCATCCGATCAAAATTGGATTGAAATTGGAAAATTTTGAAACGTACATGACCAAAACTGAAATTTTTGACTAAAATTGGAAAATTTTGAGATATAGGACCAAAATTGAGCAATATAATTTTTTATCAAAAAAAAAAGGGAAAAAGATAAGTACAAGTGTAAATTTGAGTACTAAAATTGAAATCAACCTTCAAGTAAATGGCATTACTCAACTCAAGGCCCAATATAGCCTATAAAAAGCCAGAATCTACCCAGAAATAATTGAATTTCACTCGGTTATAATTTTATATTCAAGTTATTTGTATTTAAAATTAAAAGGCCTAAAAATGAATTATTGGGATAGAAAGATAAATCAATTTCTTTACTTTACCCAAAAAAGAAACAAATTCCAAGATAAAGAGTTTAAGAGGATCGAGGCCTTATTCTTTAATTTGTGACATAGAAGTTCAAAAGTTCTATATATATATATATATATATATATATATATATACACACACTTGAATATTATATTATGGCCCAATAGCTTTATGGAATGTTCTTTGATTATTAAAGTAAATCTTGTTTTGAGGACTAATTACAATCAGTTAAAAATAAAGTAAAAGAGGCCCAAATAACCCATAATGGACCCGGCTGAATGCTTAAAAGGCCCAAAATGCATAATAATGTCTTGATTCATGACAAGTAACTGGGCCACTATTATGTGGGCCTAGATAGCTGGACTGGGTCATTAGTATACCAGCCCAGATACCTAAATCATTAACTGGGATTGCTAATTATAAAAATTGCATTACCATCTCAGGGCCCAATAGCTTACACACAAAATAATTGAGTTTCTCCCCATTTTGCCCTTCACCTATCTCAACACTTACTAGTATGTTCATAATCAAAAAATTCATCTCAATCGTGTACTATACTATCCATCATACAATATTAATGCATACTATTTATAGATAGGTGTACATAAATAGGACTCATTATATAACCTTGTAAATTAAGTATAATATATTATTTATCTGTAATAATATTTTCAAGTTGCATATATTATTTATATAGCAGTAGTGTGTTATCTGTGTTAACAATGGAATGTTTTCTGAATTTTTTTTTTTCCACATGAAATAATCCTTCATATTTATAAAGATGATAGAGCTTTTTAAAAGCATTAATACATAATCTTATAAAATGAATCTAATTTGATCATGCATGATTGATTGTATATATTGGGTGCCTGATCCGTGCCCCAACCCAACCCGATCATTCAACCTTTTTTTTTTGTTTTTTTTCCCACTCAAATGCGTGCCCTAATAGATCATGTGCTTCCATTCTCCTTCTTCACAGAATGTGTCAGATCCATTCTCCTTCTGCACAAATCACCGCTGCTTCCATTCTCCATCTGGATCTCCTTCATTCTTCTTCTTCTCTACTTCACATCTTCTTCTCTCCACTCTGCTTCCATTCTCCTTCTACATTTTCCTGTAGTCCTAATGTTTTTTCAATACAGACGTTCTTCTTCATCTATCATCTCTCTCTTTCTCCTCTCTCTGCGTTCTCCCCTTCAAATCAGCGTGCTCCAATCACCATGGACTTAGTGGTGTTGTAGAAGGGGACTTTTGTGGCAAGAGGGTTGGCGGAGTGTATGTCGCGGTGCAGGTGATGCAGATGGCGACAATGTTGGCCTTGCAGGTCACGGCAGCGGGCCTTCTCCCAGATTTATTCTTTTGAACAAATTAAAATTGTTTCTCCCTTTTTCTTGTAAACTTTCAGTTTTTAGTTTAGTTTGTTGATTACCAGTCTCTTCTTGTTTTCTCCTTCAAGATTAGAGCTTACATTGTATTGTTATTAATTAATTTTTGGTTGGATGACTCATGTTTTGGAGAGTTTATTGTGGTTTTATGGTCTTTTGGAGTTTTTTTCTTCTCTGTTAATTAGCAGATTACAGACTGCTTAACACCTCAAACATATGCATGTAATACCATAATATAAGTATACAATACCATAGACGTAAAAATGTGATACCTTAAAGAGATTTATGTAATAACGTAAAGGTAAAAATGTAATACCCTAAATTTAATTATGTATGTAAGATTTTAACAATAAATATGTAGCATACATGTAATACCACCGAAGCATACATGCAATACCACATAAGCATACATGTAATACCTTAAAAGGTATTTATATAATACCTGGAAGAGACATGTAATACCTGAAATTTGAGTATCAAATACCTTCAATGTAAATATAAATATGTAATACCATATAGATGAAAATGTAATACTTGAAACATAATTATGTAATACCTGAAACATATTTTATGTAATACTTTGAGGATAAATACATAATACTTTAAACTATAAGCAGTAATACCTCAGAAGTAAAATATGTAATACCTCAAAGGTGCATATGTAATACCTCAGAGTAAAATATGTAATTACTCAAAGGTGCATATGTAATACCTCAGAGATGTAATACCTCAGAGGTGCATATGTAATACCTCATGTTTTAAACTCAATACCTTAAAGATAAATGTGTAATACCTTAAGAGTATGTGTATAATACTTATCACTGAATGGAATCTGGTGTGCGTGAGCGCACACCAGCATAGCTGCAGACGCGCATGGGGGTGCGTGGACAGCGTGGAGACGGCCCACGCGCCGGGTCGGGTTGGGGGTGCCCAAGTTTTAGTGTTACACTAATTAGCAAACAATATTTGGAGCACAAAAACTCTATCTCACGAATAGTGGATCCTTATTACCTATGAATTGAATCTATTTTCATAAATTCTTATTTGAATTGTTAAGTATGGATTATATGTTTGATCCGTTTTATATAAAAAGATTCGTGAGATGGTTCCACATAAAGTTTAATAGAGATGTTATGCAAATCTGTGAAGCCATTAGCACAGTTTATAAAGCAATTTTGGGATAAAATCACATTTGGTCCCATAACTATAGTCTTTTCCATAATTGGTCCCACAACTATTTACTTTTTTAATTTAGTCCCGTAACTTGAATAATTGCTCGATTTTGGTCCCAATGTCCCTGAAAATTTCAAATTTGACCAGAAATTGTCATGTGTCATGTGATATCTAATTTCTAACATAATTTAAGATATTAACAAGTAATTCACCCGCGTGCCTGAGATGTGCACTATGCTTTTTATTATGGTAATAGAAACGATCTTCTAATAATATAATCAACATGTATAAATTGAAAGCTTAATAAGATCATCTTCCAATTATTTCAATACGCATATATATAATATATATATGTAATTTAATTTTATATTTCTATCATTTTTTAAGTTGTAATTTATAATATTAGAAAAACATTATATAAAATTAAGTTTTAAGTGAAAGGAGTAATATTGATTTAAATCATGATAATAATGAAAGTAATAATGCTAATCTTGTTACTTCATATAAGTAAATGACATTACAAATAATAGTACAAATTATAGTTTATTTAAATGTAATTGAATAACCTCTAATATATTAATATACCGACATGATTAAAATTTCACATGATCATTTTAGAATTTGTTTTAATGTTTGGACCAATACAATAATCATCACATCTCATGCCATGTCATTATTTTTCATCGGAAACCCTCAAATTGGATGTCATATGACTATTTTCTGGCCAAATTTGAAAATTTTGATGATATTGGGATCAAAATAGAGCAATTATTTAAATTATGGGACCAAATTAAAAAAACAAATAGTTGTGGGACTAATTGTGAAAAAGACAATAGTTATGGGACCAAATGTGATTTTATCCCAGCAATTTTAATATGTTTATTATCTAACCAGTCAAGAAATCATCACCATAAACTAGACAACTAATCAAACATATTTTGCATTACTTAATTTACAATAAATTTCTTTTAATTCATTTAACATATTGAAGAGGGATCGGAGGAACATGTAAAAAAAACTTTGAAAAACTTGACCGAGATTATCTCGATCACATGTTAGTACATTCAAGAGAGAAAGCCCACTCAACAAATTTCGTCTTATTAAATCAAAATTGACTTATAATTTGTAAGACCATATATATATCCTATATATCAACGTCTGAACAATATATATATGCCAAACCAAACTAAAGAATGAAGCAGCTTTTAGCATTAGAGCATAACTACTTAACACTACAAACCTTGATTTAATTCACTGGCATAAATGTTCATCACTAAGCTAATTTGATACTAAAAATTAACACAAAAATTTATATGAAACAGTCTTACGATAACTCTTATGAGACGATCCTACATATGTATATCAACAATATCTAACAATATTATATCTTAACCAAATTAAAGAATGAAGCAGCTTTTAGTAATAGAGCATAAATTCTTAACTCTTCAAACCTTAAGATACATAAACTGTCCATCACTAATTTATCCTGTAAATTAACCCCCACCCCCCCTTTTTTCCATATTCACGAACTAAATTAATGGCTTAATTAACCAACAAAAATCAGACAGATTAAAGGATCAAGAAAAGAAATTCTTTTAAAAAATTTTATCCTCACAAGAACCCTAATTAACTCAAAATCAAATCAAAAACTCCAAAAAAAGCATATAAATTTCTCAGCCCAATTCTTTTCCAGATTTATTAGTCATATACAAAGAATAAGTCTCCTCCATTTGATCTTCACCATTAGCAGCAAAACCCTTACTCTGATTACCTCTTTCGACTTCGATCTCTCTATATCTATCCAAGTACCTCTTCAATGGAGCTGCATAGTCATCAAAGCCCAGAGTCCCCATAGCCCAGCAGATGTCGTCCCCGTTCACCGTCTTCCGCCTCTCCTTCCGACACTTCTCCGACGCCTCTCCGGTGACGAACCCTATGAACTCCGACACACATTCTTGCATCGTCTCTTTGGCCTCTTTGGAGATCTTGGCATTGGGAGGAAGAATCTGCTTCATGATTCTTCCCACGTTGGCTATGGGGAGCAGCCTCTCAGCTTGCTCGCCAGCCCTCGTCTCGTTCGAAGACGAGGGCTCCGAATTATCCACCATGTTCAAGCTGAATATGGGCTTCGACGAGCCGAGGTTGTTGTTCGAGCTGGTAGACATGATGAAATATAATGTTTATGTTTCTGTCTAGTTCTTGGTCAAACTACTATTATATGTGTGTGTGTATAATTAGGTGTATAAATGTGTGTGTATTGTATATGTTGGTTTTTATATGTGTGTATGTGTATATGTATAATCCATGTCATTTTTCATGTGTCTTTATTTTTAACTTTTGGAATGTGTGATGATACTTTACCAGCACCATAAAATATACATGGAGTTCTTAAACTAGTTTAGTTTATTAAATTACATTCATTATATTTAACTTGGATCGACTTTGGCATATGTAGTATGTTTAGTTTAATTTACTTGTGTTACAGTCAATTTTATTAGGGCTAAAATCATTTTCTTCTTATGACTATGGTGTTATGCTCGCTCTTATAAGTATCCAGATTTTCAATTTTAGTCCTACAATTTGGGAATCTGTTTGACCACTGTACGCTTTTTTGATTGAAAAAATCAAAATTTCCCATAAATTTTCAAATTAGGGCTTTACGATGATCTAGAAGCATCGTAGCAATCAATCATTAAGAATTTGACACATGTCACCACATCATTATAAGGTCATCGGAAAGTATCAATTGAGTAAAATTGAACTGAAATAAGACAAATTCTTAAATTTGTGGGACTAAAATATTGCAAACTAGTGTAGAATCCATGAAATACACTGGATTACAAAAATTAAATTAAATTTAGTAATTTTAGAAAGAAAATTAATTATTAATTATATAAGAAAATATAATAATGTTGCATTAGTTTTCTAACTATAATTCTAAAAGAATATGATTATTTTTTCCTCTATTATTTAGAAAAATTAAATACTTTTGTATCCATTATTCAAACCATCAAAATTTATTTTCATGAAATGATACAAGAATTAAAGTCAAATATTTTCAAATAAATTTCATATATTATTTTAAAACACATATTCGAAAAAAACTATATAATTTTAATAACTAATTAGTTTGAAACGTTTGAATAATTTGTTTTCAATCAACCTACATTTATTTTATTTTTTCATAATTTATTGATTTATATTTTATTCTAAACTTTTTAAATTAATAAAATTTCAAATTTATAAATCATTTTACTAGTATATGTTACTTTAACAAATTTAGTTAATTTTTTTATTATTTAATAATGTATATTATCAATATTAATTTTTTAGCATTTAATAGCAACATTAATTAGGTTTTAAATAGAATTAATTTGTTAAAAGAAAAATTAAAATGAGAAAATTTGTGGGATTGACAAATGTCCTTTATGGTTATGCCTTTAGTGTGTGTGTATATATATATATATATATATATATATATAAAGATTCGTATAATAATTAATTATAAGGAATGAGTTTTATGTGAGATCGTCTCACAAATCATTTTACGTGAGAATGGTCAACCACATCTCACACTTCACTATTCAAAATAAATTAGTGAAAATGAGTTTAATTCATGGGTAAAAAAATTAGTGAAACAATCTCATATAAATTTTTGCGAATTATGGGATGAAAAAACTATAATTATGGATAGAAAATTCAGTTAAACTCGTTAGCTTTTAACACTCCATCTAAATCTTTCGATCCAAACACAATCTTAGTTAATCCAATTAAGGGCTAAATTCTTGGATATTCTGCAATGGAAGCTGACATGGGGGTTATTGTAAGATGAGCCAACAGAAGAGTGTACCATTTTATTGCTATCTTCTTTAATATTGGATCTTTATGATTCGATCTCCAATGGATTTTGCTGGATATACAGGCCAACTCCCACTATCTAAAAGTGGGACATTAATCTTAAATCCACAATTTTAGATTAAGATTTTCCTAATTTCTGCAACTTTACTTTTAATTACAACATCAGCATGCATGATTTCTTTGTCCAAGTGCTAACTGCCATAATTTGACCAGTCTATAACTTATGATAGCAAATTTTAAGAGATATATCAAGGAATTTTAATTTTGAACTGTATTCTTTATTGCTTATTTAGAAAGAATTGGTTTAGTGCTTTTTGGCAGAATAATTATCTATTCCATATTCACAAGTTAATTTATCATTTGCAATAGCTAGCAACATATAAAATAATTAAGCACATATGTTGCTATTAATTATAGAAAGTACAGTAAAAATGTCAACTAAAATGAGTAACACCAAGTAATATTAATGGAGCTGATTTTGAACTATACTTTTCTTTGAGGAATTATGCATATAATTATATATATACATATTGTATTTATATATATATGTACGTAAAAGTTTACTGTGTAAGTCAATATATGATTGCATATTTTTACAATTATGGATTTTGTTGATGCAGTCAATATATATCACTATTAGCCAAAAAAATTGTTTATTGGCGTTAACCAATTGTAATTTTCTGATCAAATTAATCCCACTTGCTATTTTTGATATAATTATTTCATCTTTAAGATCCTAGAAAATGGGTTTTGACTGTTTGTCCTCACCAACAACTTTTTCACATACATTAAGATAAAGTGTTACCAGGTTGTGACTTAGGCATGCTTTCACAACAATATATACACACACATATATATAATTATTAATTATGATGTTGGTGGTTGTATTGAGTTTGATTTATTAAGGTATTGAGTTTTATTCTACTTTTTATTTATTTATTAAATATGTGGTTCAATTTCATGATCTTGATCATGTAACAGTTTTGATATGTGAAATCCGTCTGATGATCAAAATAGTTACAGGTAACTGAAATAAAAATATTGACGTCGTTATCTCATTCGGGTCTTGATAATTATATGAAAATAACATAAATCATTAAACATATTTCTCAATCAATTTAGATGGCATCCAAATTATGATGATGGATATTCTTTCTAACCAATGGTGATGATGATGGAGTCCATTATTCTATATAGTTATGTATTTGGTAGTTTGGAAGAGGACAAGTGATGAAATAAAAAAACATTAGTTTCAATTTAATGAATGGATTTGCATGTTCCAAGGTTGTAGGACAGATCAATGTGATTGGCTTAAGGATTTTGGATATGTTCAACCAAACCAGATCAAAAGAAAAGACATACTTATGTTTCTCAAGTGTCTCTAAAGTCTACATTATTTCAAGAATCATGAACAACCTCATGACAGATGTCATGTTCACAATAAACAAAGATCAGTTCCTCTTTGTGGGAAAATTTCTGTTTTGGTCCCCCAACTTTGTGGTTTTTATGTTTGGGTCCCCCAAGTTAGATTAATGTCAATTCTAGTTGCGTAACTATGAAAAATTATTGGATCTGAGGACGAATTGACCGAAATCAAATTTTGTTGGATTGATCTTTAACTTTGAGGGTTTTCAGTAAAAGATAGAGATATACTTTGAGGTGCATGGTTTGGCTTTTCGATCACCTGAAAATTATCTTAAATGACTAAAAATTTACGGAATCATAATTATAGATTTCAATCATTTTCTCTTGAAATTTATGAATTTAAATTCATATCAAACATAAATTGTAATTTGAAGTCAAATATTTGTCCTATAATCTCATAATCTTGAAGTTATGAGACTAAAATTATCACTACCAAGATTAATGAGATTGAAAAGTCAACTTCCCCAAAATAACGAAACCAAAAACTGAAACCTTACTGTTAGAGATTCCTTTTTTGTCTGATTGATCACAATATTTTGTTTAAAAAATAAAAGACAGAAAATTAGAGAGTTTAAATTTCAAGATTTGAAAAAGACAAGAAAGCCTTGAAGTGGAAATAAATATTTATAATAAATAGAAGGCAATAGTTGAGAGTCACAAGAATATTCTGGGGTCCCACGTTCCCTAATTTCTGAATATTCCATAATTTCCCTTCTTTCATAGTACTATTAATTGTTTTTTAGATTAAAAAATTCAATTGTGGAATTGTTCAACTAGGGTTTGACCAACCACTATTAAGTATACTTTAACATAAACAAGTAATCTTAGTATACCAATACCCTTCTTGGCACGTGGCGACCTTTATTGTGCATAGTGATATCATACCCTCATGTTTTTCAATAATAATGAACAGTGTTAAAATATTCAGGACATGTAGATCTTAATATGTTTATTAATAATGTCATCGAAATTAATAGATTGTCTCAACTTAACACGTCAGCGATTGAGACATATTAATTTGTCAACAGTATAGGTAGGATAACAACACTATAATTACATAATATATAGAGGAAATGGGCCCAAATACCCATTTTTATATAAAATGTGATTATTTTACCCATCAATATAGTAAAATGTATCCATATACCCAATTATATAACAAAATGTATCCAAATACCCACTTTTCAATTTTACTGACATTTTACTGAAATTCAATGATTGATAAGTTTTTATTTTACTTTTCTATAATCAATGATTGATAAGTTTTTATTTTTTACTTTTCTTTCGTTTTATTTATTTACATTTTACAGGATTTTATTTCACATTAAATTTTGCTTTTGATTTCACATTTTATTTTGGTTTTTATTTTTCAACATTCATTAAATTTTGATCTATTACTCATCTAACTCCATAAATGTCACCACCTACTCTATTTTTACTGCTTTAAATTCACATTTCACATTCAACATTCATTTCACACAAAATTTATATCAACTTCTTAATAGCTTTTCCGATAGAAATTTTTTCAAAAATCTTCAAGGATAATCAAGTAAGTCTTTTATTTTAGGGTTTATGGTTTGAATTGTTAAAAATATCTTTTATTTTACTGAGTTCATGTTTTTCTTTTGTTTATATTATAATTAGTATTTTATTTCCTTTAGTTCATGTTTTTGTTTTTGTTCATGATTTATGTTAGAAAATATATTTTTTGTATTTTAGAAATATATTGTTTTAATTGTTTGTATGTTAGAAATATATTTTGGTTTAGGAAATTTAGAATTTCACATAAGCTTTCGTGAAACCCTAAAAAATATAGGGTTTACCGAAAGGTTTGTACGTTGCACGAGAGCTTGAAAGCATACGGGAAACCCTAAAAAATTAGGGTTTCCCGAAAACTTTAGGAAGTTGTCCCGGAACTCATATCACTGGTCTCATCAATGATGTCCCGGAACCAAGATGGCCCGACTGGCATGCCCACACCAACGTTGCGCCTTTCAATAACCCGACAGAATATTAAGTATTAAACAATAATAATTAAATAACATATGACTGCAGAAATTCATGAATGCTTACCCCGTAACCTTATCGTCTTCACCTTCGGAGTACGCCTTCAAGTCTGAGAATTTTAGTCATGTTCTTCTAGTCAGCTCGATTGCCAAAAACGGGCTACGTACAGCTCTAGATGGCTCTCTCCGGCGAACTGCAGCTCCAACAGGGCCTGTCTCTGGGATGACAGGAGGTGCGTATGCAGGTCTGCTCACCCCTGACACCGACGGAAGGTCGATCGGAACGGCTGAAGGTTCCGTCGAACCAGGTGGAACAGCTCTATCAGTGTGGACTGGTGTCTGGTAAGCAGCTGCATCAGGTGCCGCCCACTGGTGTCCGGTCGAATACCCCATCGTCACCCACCACGTCGTCAGCTGATCCTGGATCATACCCGGAATCTGTGTCTGCAGACGCTGGAACTCATTCGCGACATACTCGCGAAGAGCTTGATCGCGTCGATCGTTATCCTCCTGCAGCCATCCTGTTAACCGGGTGAACAGATCGTCGTCCACCCGTGAACTCTGTGCATGGGCTGCGCCCTGGGACTCGTATCCTTCATCTGGGCACCTCTGAGCAACAGGGGAGGCTGGAATGGGCACCTCATCGTCCTCATCATCCATAATTGGTCGCTCATACTGCACATGTGCATGGGTGCCCACCCTCGAACGGCCTGCCCGAACACCAGCTGTCGGAGCTCGGCCACTTCGGACCGCACGTCGTCTCGATGGACCAGCATCATCAGTCTGTGCTGTAGACCGGGCGACCCGTAAAGGACGATGGCCTTTCTTTTGCTGGATGACCTGGACTCCAGAAAATATGTCGTCATCAATGTCACTCCAGTACCTCTGCGCCCTTTCTTCTGGGGTGGGCTCCAGCCGCTCAAAACACTCCATGCCCTAGTGAGATTATTTAAAACACAAACACATGTGAGTAGCAATAATAAATTAAAATAAAAAGTCTATTTCATTGTAATTGTGTAAACTACCTCGTCGTCCAGAATGTGAAAAACATCGACCTCTGTCCTCTTCAATCCCCACTTCAAACACCTAGGCATATATACTGTCGTGTCCAATGTGCGACCGGCGTATCTGGCCGTCAACGGTATCGCCTCGAATGCCCATAACTAGAACAGACAAATAGATAGATATTTTAGTTAGCAAACTACGTTAGAAATTCAGCCGACTTTCAAATAATTCATCGTACAAAATAGAAAATACGTACTATCAGGGCTGTTGAGAACCCATAGAAGTGGATCTTTGGCACGGATGCCCGAACTGGTAGCTCCTTCGGTAAATAATCGATGTAGTATAGGAGGGTGAGAAAACTCATCTTCCCCCACGGGAAGCTCTCCCAAAGATCGTCATGCTCGACCAGGTCCCAAACCCACAAATCAGGGAAAGTCTTCAAATGGTCCAACCCGAGCAACATCAAGTATAAAATCAAGATCTTGGCAATCTTGATAGAGTCCTGCGCGCTGTCACTAAACTCGCCGCTTCTGAATCGATCAAGCAGCTGAGAAACCGTGATCCGAGCAGAATCAGCGTGGACTCTATAGTACACCGCCCCCTCTACTGGCGTGTGATCCCCTGATGTCGGGTCAAAAGTTGAGTCACCGAACTTTAGACCGGTGACAAGGGCAAACTCCATCTTCCCAAACCGACAAATGTGTCGGTCTTGCCCTATAGCAAACCATCTCTCATCCTTAGGGATTATCTGCTCATTACTAATCTCACGAGACATGAGAACGTGTAGAAACGACTTGCATGACTCCTTAGTGGTCTTCCAAACAAGAAAATGCCCAAATGAACTGGCCAGGAAAGTACGCTCGCACCGCCGGCCTATCCCTCGTAATTGTGTCCTGATATCATCGAGGACGCTCAGACGTACATATCCATTAATGTACGTCATAGTCGTCTGAAAAGACGGACGAACCCACTCCCAATCAAACTATACATGTACAAACACCAAAACATCGAAATATTAAATAAATAAATACAAATCTAAATATAAACCAATCAAAAATTTACATACATTAAAATAATGAGTTTAAAAACTAAATTTAAATATTAACCACTCCCTAATTAATTCATGATTCCTTGCGGTTAAAAATTCAAAAAATTAGGGATTGGTTAGTTAATTGTTATTTGGTTAATATTTAGAAATGTTTAAAAACTAAGTCTAAAATATTAACCAATATCTTTAAAATTCCAAATTTTTAAAATTTTTTACATAATTTTTAGAATAATTTACATAAATATAGTGTTTCCCAAAACCTTGAAACTTTCGGAAAACCCTAAAAATATAGGGTTTCCCGCTAGCTTTCAGAAAGCTTTCGAAAAACCCTAAAAATATAGGGTTTCCCGAAAGCTTTCAGAAAGCTATCGGGAAACCCTATATTTTTAAGGTTTCCCGATAGCTTTCAGAAAGGTTTCGGGAAACCCTAAAAATATAGGGTTTCCCGATAACTTTCACAAAGGTTTCGGGAAACCCTATATTTTTAGGGTTTCCCGATAGCTTTCTGAAAGCGATCGGGAAACCCTAAAAATATAGGGTTTGCCGATCGCTTTCAGAAAGGTTTTGGGAAACCCTATATTTTTAGGGTTTCCCGATAGCTTTCTGAAAGCTTTCGGGAAACCCTAAAAATATAGGGTTTCTCGATCGCTTTCAGAAAGGTTTCGGGAAACCCTGAAAATATAGGGTTTCCCGATAGCATTCTGAAAGCTATCGGGAAACCCTATATTTTTAGGGTTTCCCGAAAGCTTCCATGTTTCGGGAAACCCTATAAATATAGGGTTTCCTGAAACCTTTCTAAATTTTTCAGGGTTTCCCGAGAGCTTCTGTAAATTTCCTAAATTCACAAAATGAAACCTAAATTCCTAATCCAAAATATATTTCAACATACAAATAAATCATAAACTACAACATAAACATAAACAAAAGTAAAACATGAACTCAAAAAAATGAATTACTAACCGGTTCGGCCATTAGAGGAAGTATGCAAGTATTCCTTTCCCGAAAGCAACTCTTCCTTTCCCGAATGAACTGTTCCTTTCACGAGAGACGAGAGACGAGAGAGTTTTGGTAATTTTTTTTGTTTGGCTCTGTAATTTTTTTCCTTTGTTACTGCGAAAAAGAAAAAGAGAGGAGGAAGAAAGAGGGGTGAAAGAGAAGGGTAAAAGAGAAAGAGAGAGAAAAAGAGAATCCGTGTTTTACTTTTAAAATTTAATTTCAGTTTTTTTTTTACACGTGGCCCCAAAATTACACGTGGCGGTTTGGGGCGGGTGGGGTGGGTGGACAGTTATAATTTGCATTAAATGCCAAAAGTTTTGCAGTGTAATTGATGGAAAATGGGTATTTGGTGATATTAAGTTATAAATTTGGGTATTTGGTGATATTATTTTATATCAGTGGGTAAAATAAATAATTTTTATGTTAACATGGGTATTTCATGCCGCTGACCCTAATATATATATATATAAAAGGTTGTGTGTAAGAAATATTATATCTATGTTTGGTTGATTTTATCCCACTTAGTAGCCATGTTCTTCTTTTTTCCATATATATTTATGTAAGTATATAATATCATATCGAAGTTATTTATAATTGGCTACTTTTTGCACTATGATATGATTGCATTAGTGTGAAAAAATGATTATTGGTATTTAATGGATTATTGAATAACAACTCTTGAAGAATTAGAAAGAATAAGTTTCCACTCTTAGCCAAAATATTCCTAAGACAAATTGTGGCTCATACAATAAGTGGGAATCAAAGAGTACAAAAGAATTTAAGTCATTTCTCTTCTAATAACAATTTATTTTAAAACAAAAAACACCACATCAATGGTAACTTAGAAATCAAATCACCAAACATTAACATTTCCTATAAAGAATATCTATTTTTAACTTTTAATGATTCAAATTGCATGAGATATAATGTTTTTTTAAGATTTAAAATTATCTATGTTCTCTTTTGTATAGGATTAAGATTTTTTCAGCTTTTGTCTCAACCCATTATGAATTGATATATATATTGATGATGATGGGTTATTCATTATTTTCATAGGCCCATTAATCAGATTGGACAACCCCGATTGCTTTTAATGGGCTATATGTGTTCTGGGTTTGGGCCTGGCCCATACCTCTACTCTTCTTTTGGATGTTCTTTGTGAATGAAAATGGGCTAAAGAAAACCAAAATATGTGCTTGCTTTCACTTTAAGATCAAGAACTATTAAGCTGATAACATTAAAAGGTAATTCTATACAAGGTTAAAAAAATTCTCAATATAGACATTACGGAAATAAAATTCCACTTTTACTCTTAAACATCATAAATGATAGTATTCAATCAAGTTTCATCTATGCTAATGAAAAAAAAAGTTACTGGAAATGGATATACATTATTTAATATTTACGATTCAATTAAATTTATTTTGTTTGATAAAGATGATTCTTCAATGTTATATTTACAAGATTTATGATTTTTTTTATCGAAGAAACTGTTTCTCTGATATACAGATCCGACTTTTGTATGGATCTTATCAAACATTTAAATGTAAAGTTTATCTTGGAAAGATTTATTCAAAAGAAGTATAGTAAGAGTACAAAATCTATTAACTTCTGATATATTTAAAACTTATTCAAACATTCCATCCAACAAAACATATGCAATTCGATTCGCGTATGAATGAAAAAAGGGGTAATGACTACTTTTAATACATTTGTTAAATTTGGGCAAAAAATACCCTCCACTGTCTCTAAAGGACAAGTATAACATTTTTGTTAGGTAAATTAGCTCCGCTAACACTTCCTACATAAATATTTGTCCAATTAGTCTTTCACCTAATTCTAAATAAATATTAAATAAAATAAATCAAATGAAATTCGTTGTACCAAATAATCATGTACCACGCTTGTATCACATCCCAAAACGCGTTATATGAATTCTGAAAGAAAAAACGATTTAAAATTATAATATATTTCTAGTATCAAAACTACATAATTTTGGAATGTGGGCTATTTTACTAAGAATTTACAAATATGATCTTCTTAAATAATAATTTATGTTGATTAGACTATTTAAATAAAAAGTCTTTGTTATAATTTGGCCCAAAAATACTAACTTTAAAGTCAAAGTGTGTCATGATTTGACAATGTCTACCCCACATGTTCCCTATTTCCAAACTTTTAGTGTAGGGACTTTTCTTTTGGCAGTTTTTAAGTATATATATACTATGGAAAAATTAAGAAAATTAAATATATAAATAAAGAAAAATTAAGAAAGTTGAAAAAAAAACAGCACACTGCGCCCTATAGAATTTAAACTGAGGATCACATTGAGAAAAATAAGCTAAAGTTTCACTAGAACAAACAAGATAAGTACAATAGTTTTTGTGTAATACCTAAAAATAGGGTTAAACAAAAACTATACTAGGAGTTTTCATGTAACAGTATGTTTTAGGTGTTACACGAAAATTATTGTACTTATCTTATTTGTCCCAGTGGAACTTTAATTTATTTTGCTTATTATGATCCAGGGTTCAAATCTTTATAGGCCGCAGTGTACTATTTTTTTTTTCAAC
This sequence comes from Scutellaria baicalensis, assembly GCA_005771605.1. Lineage (NCBI taxonomy): Eukaryota > Viridiplantae > Streptophyta > Magnoliopsida > Lamiales > Lamiaceae > Scutellaria > Scutellaria baicalensis. The sequence goes on from VALJ01000012.1 coordinate 266,223, forward strand.
TTTTTTAATTTAATAATTCAGGGTTCGAATCCTATAGGCCGCAATGTGCTCTTTTTTTATTTGCTCATTGTGATCCAGGGTTCGAATCTTATAGGCAGCAGTGTGCTGTTTTTTTTTTCAAACTTTCTTAATTTAATGATTCAGGGTTCGAATCCTATAGGCCGCAGTGTGCTGTTTTTTTTTTTTCAACTTTTTTTATTTTTTTAAAGTATATATAATTAAAAACTGTTAAAAGGGTCGTCAAAACTGATAAGATTCTCTCATATAAAGTTAAAAGATGTGACATATCACCTTAAACTAGTCAAAGTGGGTATTTTTGGGCAAAATTATAGTGAATGTTTTATATTTGTCCACCTATTTTAATTGAGGTTATATTTGTCCCATAATTTAGTCTATAGGTTAGAAACGACCTATGTCCCACGAAAAAACCCCAAATAAATGTGCATTTTATAAGGGATTAGTGCAGAAATGTGCAGCCAAAAAAAAAACAAATAAATGTGCACTTTTTAAGGGATTAGTGCAGAAATGTGCAGCAAAACATTCATAGTTGGGAGGATTAGTATTAAAATGATAAAGTTCATAGTTGGGAGGATTAGTATAGAAATGATAAAGTGCAAATCATAATGTTTAGGAAGTACATTAAGGGTGAACAAAAATGTTTGATGGGATATTTTCATTTTTCAATCATGAATTAATGAACAAAAGTGTTTGATGGGATATTTTAATTATTCAATCATGAATTAATGTCATTCTTATGAAACATAATGTTTATCGATTTGCGAAAGAATGAAAAGAAAAAAACAAATAAATGTGCATTTTGTAGTGTAGAAATGTGCATAAAAATGAGGATTAGTATAACATTCATAATTGAGAGAAATTAGTATTGAAATGATAAAATGCAAATCATGTGATGTTAACGACGTAATTAAGAGTGAATAAAAATGTTTGAGGAGATATTTTTATTCAAAAAGGGTGTTGTGTACCAGGTGCACGGATCTGGATTGGTGCAACTGGGGCGACTTGTGACCCGACCCGGATCTGTACACTTGGGTTTTCCTTTTTTTTTTTCTTCAGGTTGTTACATTTATGTTGTAAGGATGTGACCTTTACGTTATATAAGTGTAACATTTATATATAAATGTTATGACATTTATGTTCAGTAACTTTGGAAAAAATAAAGATTTTCAAGTTTTTTCGCTTCAAATTGAGACCTTTATGTTGTCTTATTGTGACCTTTATGTACAATTCTTGTGACTTTTATGTACAAATATTATGACCATTATGATCCATAACTTTGACAAAAAATGGAAATTTTCAAAATTCAGAGCATTTTTAGGATAAATATAGGTGCAACTAATATTACATAAAGATAAATATGTACAAATTTTACTAAAATTCTTCCTTTTTTTTCCTAAGTTAGAGTATATAAAGGTCATTACATTTATACATAAAAGTCACACATATAACATAAAGGTAACAGCCTGGAGCGAAAAAAAAATTCAAAAAAAAACAAAACAAAGAAGTGTGCGGATCCGGGTTGATCCGGATCCGACCCGAATTGTATGTGCACCAGTTGCATAGAAGACTAACTCATTTTTATTTTTCAATCATGAATTAACATAATGTTTATCGTTAGATAAAAATATTTAAATCTTCAAATTCTTAACAAAAACATGGAATTTTATAATAGTATGAGATAGTTAATCTCATGAAAATATCTACTCATATTTTTTTTGTTCCTACAAATCTTTTAACCTCACGAAAATATCACGAAACATCAACTCATCTCTCTTTTGTTTCTACTAATCTTTTAATATCATCAAAATAGTTCTTACAAATCTTTTAACTTCACGAAAACATCAATTTACAAAAAAAATTATTCCTATAAATCTTTTAATCTCATATAAATATCTTGGAATTTCAAACATCAACTCACAATTATTCCTATACACAAAAGTTGGTCTATTGGAGCGAATTTTGGATGAGCTTCAGCACAAGTGTTAAGCGCGTGAGAGCGCGTGCAGGCGCATGGGAGGCTAGTTTTGGGCGCGGGAACGGGTAGACCCGGTTGCACGGATCCCAGATCCATGCAACCAGTGCATAAAAGTTTTTGTCTAAATCTTTTAACCTCATGAATACATCACAAAACATGCATCAACTAACCATATATAATTTGTTTGTACAAATCTTTTAACCTCACGAAAACATCATGAAACATCAACTCACATATCTTAGTTCCTAAAAAAATTTTAACTCACAACATATCTTTTAATCCCACGAATGTTTAACCCCACCTCTCACAACATATATTTCGTTCCCACCAAATATATTGTTCCTAACCTCACGACATATCTTTTGTTACCACGAATCTTTTAACCTCACGTCTCACAACATATATTTCGTCTTTTAACCTCACGTCTCACAACATATATTTTGTTCTCACGAATCTTTTAACCGCACGTCTCACAACATATCTTTTGTTCTCACAACATATCTTTTGTTACCACGAATTTTTAACCTCACGTCTCACAACATATCTTTTGTTCCCACAAATTTTTTAACCGCATGTCTCGCAACATATCTTTTGTTCCCACAACATATTTTTTGTTCCCACGAATCTTTTAACCTCACGTTTCAAAACATATCTTTTGTTCCCACAACATATTCCCACGAATCTTTTAACCTCACGTTTCACAACATATCTTTTGTTCCCACAACATATTCCCACGGATCTTTTAACCTCATGTGTCACAACATATCTTTTATTCTCCGTATCTTTTATTCTCTCCCACAAATCTTTTAATCTCACTTCTCATATATGTTCCCACGTCTCACAACATATGTTTTGTTCCCATGAATCTTTTAACCTCAAGTCTCAAAACATATCTTTTGTTCCCACGAATCTTTTAACCTCACGAAAACATCACGAAACTCATGACATATTTTTTGTTCCCATAACCAACATATTTTTTGTTCCCACAAATCTTTTTAACCTCACGAAACATCAACTCACGAATCTTTTGTTCCTACAAATATTCCCACCACATATTTTTGTTTCCATGATCTTTTAACCGCACGACATATCTTTTTTTCCACGAATCTTTTTCTTTTGTTCCTACAAATCTTTTAACCCCCACGACATATCTTTTGTTTCCACGAATTTTTTTCTTTTGTTCCTACAAATATTTTAACCCCACGACATATCTTTTGTTTCCACAAATCTTTTAACCTCACATCTCACGACTTATCTTTTGTTCTTACAAATCTGTTAACCTCACTTTTCATGACATTGTTGGAAAAGAATTTGGTGTGTTTGAAAATGACTTGGAAAACAAATAGGTAAAGTCGAGGCAAGAGTTGGACTATTTCTCCGTAAGACGAAATTGCCCCGTATTCAGTGCTTTACGGTCTACGACACACGTCCCCAAAATACAACGACTTACTAACTTAAGGATCGCAGCACAACGAATCCAAAAGTTTTCCGGCGAACATAAGAGATATTTGGAACTTTCTAGGACAAGATGAAAAGAATACTACAATTGCTAGAATGCTATGAATGCAAGTTGTAGTGGAGTCTAATGTTATGAATGTTGTATATGAAATGATTGAATGTGGGGCCTATTTATAGAAGTTGAATAGGTGTTGTGTCTTTTCATAATAGACACCTTTTTTGTTTGAATTGATGTCTTTTTATAATGAGACACATTGTCATGAAATGATGTCTTTTTATGATTAGACATCTATTCGTTTGAATTGAAGTCTTTTCATTATTAGACACCTCTTTCTATGAAACAATGTGTCTAATTGGAATGGTTGCATCCCTTTAATTTGGGTTGCATCAATTCAATTCAAACTCACACCCTTTCACACCTTCACACCTCTTCAATTTAAGTTGTCAACTTTAAGCATTAATTTCTCATTCATCCGAAATTGGATTTGAGAAAATAAATATTCTAAATTTATCTACTCGAAACGTAGATTTTAAATTTTCAACTTAATTTCATTTTTGACAAACGAAACACCATGTAATCAAATTGGTCAAAGATTGGTCAACACCAACTTTTCTAAGCCAATTTCCAACAATCCCCCACATGAATGAAATTAATGCATATGCGAATTCAGACACTTTAGAAAGTTCCATCGAACTGCTATTGCATCAGGATAGGTAGCTTCCGCCTTTGAACCTTCCTTAGTAAGATGCTATCGGATTTACTCGCTACTCGGTGAACGCGATGTCTTGAACCGGTCAGCTTTTTGTGTAAACCAAGACAATAACATTTACACAATAGTAGTTCTAATATCCTTTTGTTCTCACGTTGTGTCTATTTCGGCCTTGGACCATATCTTGGTTCATAAGTGCTTCATTGAGGCGGCCATCCTCGCACTTACATAGGTGACTACCTATTAGGACTATATCCAGAGAGTAACCTATAATACTCCACCTTATTAGGTATAGGCGTCATTAAAAGCTTTATAAGCTTACCCTCACAACACGTCAACAGGATTTTATCTATTCGCACTTGGTTGTCCCTAGGAATGAGTTGAGTGAGTTCCAAGTGCTCAACTGAACCTTCCATAACTTAGTTGTCTCATTGAACCAAGTTTGTGGGATCTTCACTCATCATGGTTGAGTTATCGCTATAAAAGTTCTTTAATGTGTGGATTTTGATCCCATTCCCCTAGACATGCAACATAGTTGATCTCCATTCCAATATTTTAATTCACGGATCCGTATAACATCTGGAAATTATTCCACTAGAGATCAGCTGCATTTGGCCACTAGTTGAACACCCCCATATTTGAACATTTTTATGGGATGACTTAGTCCCCCCACATTTGAACATTTATGTGGTAACTTTGTATTTCTCATGTTAGGGTGTTAGGCCACTTATTGGAAGTAATCAATCTATAAATTGATATTCCATACACTATTGTTTGGACATAACTTACTAAGTTATTCATAATTATTTCTGTTATTACTTGATCCAAACAAGTTTATGTCCACAACACATTAGGACCATAAAGACAATCTCTTGTCTTTCCTTTCCACACTTTGTGGGACATGTCCATAAATTTTATTGGTCAACATTTTTTTTTTATAAGATCAGTCCATGTCCTCAATTTAGCCCATTGGATTTACATCCATCTTAATAGGACTCAAACCAATTTATATGGACATCAAATCAAACTGATTTCTCTACTTTTGATTTCTAGAAGGCCCACAACCTAATTATATAGAAGACCCAATAAGATTTTCTATGGACTTGTAGTCTAACTTTGAATAGGCCCTATGCCACAAAGTACATATGCGTTCACAATTTTTAAAATTGACTTTTAACTTGATTTTCATATCAAGTTTTAGTTTGAACTTCTTCAAACTTGTATATGTCCCCCCCACACGGGAACATATTTCACCTTTCACCTTTATTGACCACTTTTGGTCAATGACATCGACTTTTACGATGTCCAATATTTAATTTGAGACAAATTCTCAAATTGATTCTTAACTTTGATCTCATTAAATCAAAGTCAACTTGTATTGGATTAAATCCAATTGTGCCATAATGCACAATTTAATAAGGTCTATAACTAGTGTCATCAAATTATAATTCGATGCCACAAATTAAGACCATAATTAATATACTAGTGGACCCCCACAATTAATTTTGGGCTTAAACCACGATTTGGTAAGAGCCCACCTAATTGTGTAAGACCAATATAAATTTATTTGAAGCCCAATGATATTTAAATCTAGTTGGGTTTAAATCAAACTTATCACTTTAAAAAAATTGACGATAAAATATAGATAAGAAAACTTACTCTATTTGAAGTTTACTGAATGGTAACACCCTTTAATTTCAATGTCATCGAACTTCATCGATCTTTCAGCATAAAGTTGGTGTCGCAAGAATAGAACTGATCATTTTGTGGTTTAAAATTTACCAACTCACGCGTGATGGTTCATATTCCATGCAAACATTATTCATTCCAAAACAAAAGAATTCACAAACCAAAAGTTAGTTCAAAATGTAATTAATTCCAACATAAACAATGCTTGGAAGTAATCTCATGAGAATCAAATGGGGAATCAACCAAAAAACAATCAAACAAATATGCTTGTCAAGTCATATTCAAATACACAAGATTTCGTCTTACGCTGTTGGAAAAGAATGTGGTGTATTTGAAAATGACTTGGAAAACAAATAGGTAAAGTCGAGGCAAGAGTTGGACTCTTTCTCCGTAAGACGAAATTACCCCGTATTCAGTGCTTTACGGTCTACGGCACACGTCCCCAAGATACAACGATTTACTAACTTAAGGATCACAGCACAACGAATCCAAAACTTTTCCGGCGAACATAAGAGATATTTGGAACTTTCTAAGACAAGATGAAAAGAATACTACAATTGCTAGAATGCTATGAATGCAAGTTGTAGTGGAGTCTAATGTTATGAATGTTGTATATGAAATGATTGAATGTGGGGCCTATTTATAGAAGTTGAATAGGTGTTGTGTCATTTCATAATAGACACTTTTTTTTGTTTGAATTGATGTCTTTTCATAATGAGACACATTGTCATGAAATGATGTCTTTTTATGATTAGACATCTATTCGTTTGAATTGAAGTCTTTTCATTATTAAACACCTCTTTCTATGAAACAATGTGTCTAATTGGAATGGTTGCATCCCTTTAATTTGGGTTGTATCAATTCAATTCAAACCCACACCCTTTCACACCTTCACACCTCTTCAATTTAAGTTGTCAACTTTAAGCATTAATTTCTCATTCATCCGAAATTGGATTTGAGAAAATAAATATTCTAAATTTATCTACTCGAAATGTAGATTTTAAATTTTCAACTTAATTTCATTTTTGACAAACGAAACACCATGTAATCAAATTGGTCAAAGATTGGTCAACACCAACTTTTCCAAGCCAATTTCCAACAGACATTTCCTACATCATGAAAACATCACGAAAACCTCTTGACATATTTTTTGTTCCTATAAATCTTTTGACCTTAGGAAAATATCACGAAACTCTCCGAACAGATTTTTTGTTGTTCCTATAAATCTTTTAACCTTGGGAAAATATCACGAAACTCTCCTAACAGATTTTGTTTCTACAAATTTTTAAGCTCACACGAAAATATCACTAAATATCAACTCACATATTTTTTGCTCCTAGATATCTTTTAAACTCACATAAATATGCTAGAATTTCCTAAGGTTTGTTTTGTTGCTATAAATAAATATCCTGGAATTTCATAATGTACAAATCTCTTTTATTCCTACAAATCTTTTAATCTCAAAACATATGTTTTGTTCCTATGAATCTTTTAACCGTACGTATGAATCTTTTAACCTTAAATCTCACGACATATCTTTTGTTCCTAACCTCATGACATATTTTTTCTTTTATTCCCATGAATCTTTTAACCTTAAATCTCACGACATATCTTTTGCTCCTAACCTCATGACATATTTTTTCTTTTGTTCCCATGAATCTTTTAACCTTAAATCTCACGACATATCTTTTGATGACATATTTTTTCTTTTGTTGCATGAATCTTTTAACCTTAAATCTCACGACATATCTTTTGTTCCTAACCTCATGAGATATTTTTTTATCTCAGGAATCTTTTAACCTCACGTCTCACAACATATCTTTTGTTCCCAAGAACCTCACAACATATCTTTTGTTTCCAAGAACCTCACGTCTCACAACATATGTTTTGTATCTTTTGTTCCCAAGAACCTCACAACATATATTTTGTTCCCAAGAACCTCACGTCTCACAATATATGTTTTGTTCCAACGAATCTTTTAACTTCACGTATTCCCACAAATCTTTTAATCTCACGTCTCACAACATATCTTTTGTTCCCATGAACCTGATCACTTCTCACAACATATGTTTTGGTCCAACGAATCTTTTCAACAATGAATCTTTTAACCTCACGTATCACAACATATCTTTTGTTCCCACGAATCTTTTAATCTCAACATATATTTTGTTCCCACGAATCTTTTAGCCTCACATCTCACGACATATCTTTTGTTTCCACGAATCTTTTAACTTTTTTGTTCCCACGAATCTTTTGACCTCACATCTGAGTCCAAGGATGAAAATATCCCGATATATCTCCGATATATCCCTGAATTTCCATTTTTTCACATGACCGAAACAAAAACAGGCTGTCATGATATATCTTTGATATTTTCATTTTTTGACAAAAAAATAAATGAAATATCAATAATTATTGAGTTAGTCTCCTGTGCAACTGGTGTATGTACAATTCGGGTCGGGTCCGGGTCGACCCGAATCCGCGCACTTTTATTTATTTATTTTTTTTTGAATTTTATTTTTTCACTTTAAGTTGTTACCTTTATGTTATATGCATGTGACCTTTATGTTATATAAGTGTGACCTTTATGTATAAATGTAATGACCTTTATATACTCTAACTTAGAAAAAAAATGAAGAATTTTAACAAAATTTGTACATATTTACGTTTATGAAATATTAGCTGCACATATATCCATCCTTAAAATGCACTGAATTTTGAAAATTTCAATTTTTTTCAAAGTTATGGATTATAAAGGTCATAATATTTGTACATAAAGGTCACAAGAACTGTACATAAAGGTTACAACAATCTAACATAAAGGTCTTAATCTGAAGCGAAAAAACCTGAAAATCTTCATTTTTTTCCTAAGTTACTGAACATAAAGGTCATTACATTTATACATAAAGGTCACACTTATATAACGTAAAGGTCACATCTTTACAACATAAAGGTAACAGCCTGAAGCGAAAAAAAAAAGAAAAAAAAAAGAAAATCCAGGTGCGCGGATCCGGGTCGGGTCGCCCCAGTTGCACCAATCCAGATCCGTGCACCTGGTGCACAACAGCATTTGCCATAATTATTAGCTAAATGTCGGTAAAAATTGGTATCGATTTCAATATCAGTGGCTTCAGGTAAAAATTATAAGAAAATTCATGAATATCAAGGAAATATTGGTAAATATCGCTGGAATATCGATAAATATTGGGAAAATATCGGTAAATATCGATAAATACGGGAAATATCGAAAATATATCGGTAAATATCAGAAAAATATATGTACCGATATTTCCACCGAAACCGATATTTCCATCGATATTTCCGTAAAATCAAGGTATCGATATATCCATCGAAACCGATATTTTCATCCTTACTCACGACATATCTTTTGTTTCTAGGAATCTTTTAACCTCATATCTCACGACATATCTTTTGTTCCTACAAATCTTTTAACCTCACTTCTCACCACATATCTTTTGTTTCACGAATCTTTAACCTCACATCTCATATCTTTTGTTCCCACGAATCTTTTAATCGCAACATATCTTTTAACCTCATATCTCACCACAGTTCCTACAAATCTTTTAACCTCACTCCTCACCTTGTTTCATGAATCTTTAACCTCACATCTCACGACATATTTTTGTTCCCCAAATCTTTCCTACAAATCTTTTAACCTCACTAAACATTACATATTTTTTTGTTCCTACATATTTTTTCCCAAATTTTTCCTACAAATCTTTTAACCTCACATGTTTTTTTGTTCCACAAAAACATCACGAAACATCAACTCACATAATTTTTTGATCCTAGAAATCTTTTAACGTTTTGTTCTACAAAAACATTAGGAAACATCAACTGTCATATTTTTTGTTCCTAGAAATCTTTTAACGTCACATAAATATCCTGGAATTTCCTAGTGTAACTTTTGTTCTTACAAATAAATATATTTACAAATCTCTTTTGTTCCTACAAATTTTTATACTCACGAGAGTGCTCCTACAAATCTTTTAAATATACAAATCAATTTTTACGGCAAATGATTTACAAAATTTTTCAATGCATCATTTTCCTTTCAAGGGAAAGAAGAAAATAAGGGAAAATGGGCAGAAGTTATTGACTCCAGCGGTTCTTTCAAAACTCACATATCTCCTTTTTTTCCTAATATATATCCTGAAAGAGTGAGACTTAGGTACACCCGGGGCACGGATCCTGGATCCGTGCCCCCAACCCGCTCCATAAACCGACCCTGACCCATTTTACTTACTATATATATAGTTTTTTTTTTTACCCTAAGCAGCTGAAGGAAAACGAAACTGAACTGAGAAGAGAAGAGAAGAATCACGAGCTGTGAGAGCGAAACTGAACTGAGAAGAGAAGAGAAGAATCACGAGCTGTGAGAGCGAAACTGAACTGAGAAGAGAAGAGAAGAATCACGAGCTGTGAGAGCGAGAAGAGAAGAGAAGATTCAGGGAGTTTCTTCAAAAACTGAACTGAGAGTGCGAGAAGAGAAGAGAACGGGCGAGAGAAGAGAGAAACCAGTATAATTTTTTGAGCAGAGTCGAGGGCATACCTTCTTCAAGCAAACGAAAATCAGACAATATCATAATTCCTTCTCATCTCCTTTCAATGGAACCTAGGGCAACAGTACCTAATCAACATATGGATGTGGTTTTAGCTGAGAAAGAGGACCAAGAATCAAATACGGTTTTGATATTGTCAAGTGAAGAAGATAATGATAATGCTGCAACATCAACTTTTCTTGATCAAATCGTTGAAATGATAAATGAAGGTATTACAAATGTTACTGTATTCAAAAAAAAAAAGATTTTAATGTATATTGTGTTGTGATTGTGGGTGTTGTAAGTTTCTTCTATTGGTATTGTATATTAGTTCTATTGGTATTGTAAATAAATCACCATCTGCTAGATTATTCTTATGTTTTACAGCATTAGTGTAATACCATAAAGACATTAGTGTAATACCATAAAGACATTTGTGTAATACCATTAAGGTATTCGTATAATACCTTTAAGATATTCACTGTTTTTTATAAATTTTGGAAAATAAATACAAGTATATGATACCTTAATCAATTAGTGTAATACTGTAAAGACATTTGTGTAATACCATTAAGGTATTCGTGTAATACCTTTAAGATATTCATTGTTTTTTATAAACTTTGGAAAATAAATACAAGTATATGATACCTTAATCAATTATTGTAATACCATTAAGGTATTATTGTAATACCGTAAAGATATTTGTGTAATACCATTAAGGTATTAGTGTAATACCTTTAAGATTATCACTATTTTTTATAAACTTTTGGTATTGCATATTAGTTCTAACGATATTACATTTAATATATTGCAGATACTGACTATAGTACTTCTCTCATTGGATTGACAAGAAACACACTTGATGATATGTACAAATTGTACTGCAAACATGCCCGATTGTTAGGATTTTCAGTACGTAAATCAACCACACGGTATTCAACAGATGAGATACCTAAAGAGATAGGAAAACTCTTTGTATGCTCTTGTGCTGGATTGAAGAGGCAAACAAAGTTTCAGAACACAAAAAAAAGGCCAACTACAAGAACAAACTGTAATGCTTTAATGCGAGTAAAGATGAACGATGCAGGTTTGTTTGAAGTTGTAGATCATGAAATATCCCACAATCATCCATTGACAAGATCAGAATTGAATCACCTTCATCGTTCAGAGAGACAAATTGATGAAGAAAAAGGCAAGACAATCGAGCACATGGTGACATCTGGTTTGTCAGCATCGAATTCTTATAAGTATATGGTACAAGATGCTGGTTCTGAAGAAACTCTTGGACACACAAAGAAAGATCACATGAATTTTGTGAATCGGTTGAAAATGAAGGCAATCGAAGGTGGAGATGCACAAACCGTCATTGATATGATACAAGAGCAACAAGCAAGTGAAAAAGATTTCTTCTATAGAGTTCAACTCGATGATGAAGGTAGACTAAGCAACATCTTTTGGAGGGATTCAATGATGAAAGAAGACTATCAAATATTTGGGGATGTGATGGTTTTCGATACAACCTACAGAACAAACAAATACAATCTCATCTGTGCACCTTTTGTTGGGATTAATAATTATCGAAGAAATGTGATGTTTGGTTGTGCTTTCTTGACCAATGAGAAAACAGAGACATTTGAGTGGCTTTTTGAGGTATTCAAGAAGTTGATGTTATGGAAGTGTCCTATAACTCTGTTCACAGATCAAGATCTAGCTATTTCAAATGCAATAGAAAAGGTATTAATTTCTTTGTCAGGCTTAACATGTTATATTATATACTGTAATACCTTATATGATACATTATAATACCTTACATTATACAGTGTAATACCTTATATTATATATTGTAATACCATATCTTATACAGTGTAATACCTTATATGATACATTATAATACCTTACATTATACAGTGTAATACCTTATATTATATATTGTAATACCGTATCTTATACAGTGTAATACCTTGTCTTATGCAGGTTTTCCCAGAAACAAGGCATAGGCTTTGCCTATGGCATCTCCAACAAAATGCAATAAGTAGATTTGCTGAACTGAAATCAGATAATTCATTCAAAGCAACATTCAACAAATGTTTATCAGGTTGTGTTGATGAGAACGAGTTTGAGAATTGTTGGCAATCAATGATATCACAGTATGGTTTAGAGAGTCATAGTTGGTTCACAAGATTGTACACCTTGAAAGAAAAATGGTGTACGGCGTTAAACAAGGATTTTTTCTCAATTGGAATGTTGTCGTCACAAAGAAGTGAGAGCACCAACCATGCTATTGGGTTCCATGTGAAAAAACAACAAGTTTGACAGATTTTTTCAAAATATTTAAGGAGACAATTCAAACATGGAGAAGCAAGGAACGAAATGATGAATTCCAGTCCACAACAACAAATCCAGAATCTGCCCTACCGATGACTGGTATGTTAAAGCATGCTTCAAATATCTACACACGCCCTATTTTCAAAGATTTTGAAGGTGAATTTGTGAAATGCATTTCCAGTTCTTCAACACTTTTGATGTTCGAAAACAATACAATGGTTTATAATGTTTCATGTCATGATGATACTGGTGATCTGCATCAAGTAATATTTGACTCTGAGATGAAGCTCATAACATGCACTTGCAAGAAATTTGAGGTATATGGTATCTTATGTTACCATTGTTTGAGGGTGCTACATATTAACTCTGTGCAAAGTATACCAGATACTTATGTACTAAAGAGATGGACAAAGTTTGCAAAATCAGAAGTTTGGGACAGATTTAAAACTTTGACCACCACAACTGATAAGCTGCCCGATAGTATTCCTTGGAGACATCATATGGCACGAAAATACTACAATCTTGTGTTGAAATGCCAAGAAAATGAGCAAGCAAGAAGAATTGTTGAAGAAAGTTATGAAAGGGACATTTTAGCTATTAATGATTTACTAGCTGAAACAGTTTCTGCACAACAATCTGAGACATCAAATCCATCCAATGTTGTTCTCGATCCAGTACGCTCTGTTACCAAAGGACGACGACAAAGGATAAAAGGTCATTTTGATAAAAACAAGAAGACCAAGACTGATACTTCAAATTCAACATCAAAGGAGTTTGGTTCCAAAACACCATCTGCTAGATTATTTTAGTTTCATTTCTGAAGTTGTAATTCTCTAATATTGTATGGTTGAAACTGATATTGAATGGTTTTATAAGTTTGGACAATATTATGTTTCATAGTTTACATTTTTATGTGTTGTGATTGTGGGTGTTGTAAGTTTCTTCTATTGGTATTGTATATTAGTTCTATTGGTATTGTAAATAAATCACAATCTGCTAGATTATTCTTATGTTTTACAGCATTAGTGTAATACCATAAACACATTTGTGTAATACCATTAAGGTATTCGTGTAATACCTTTAAGATATTCACTGTTTTTTATAAACTTTGGAAAATAAATACCTTAGTCAATTTTTGTAATACCATTATGGCATTAGTGTAATACCATAAACACATTTGTGTAATACCATTAAGGTATTCGTGTAATACCTTTAAGATATTTACTGTTTTTAATAAACTTTGGAAAATACCTTAGTCAATTTTTGTAATACCATTAAGGTATTATTGTAATACCATAAAGATATTTGTGTAATACCATTAAGGTATTCGTGTAATACCTTTAAGCTATTCACTGTTTTTTGGTACATGAATATAAATAGTTTCAAGACAAGTATATGATACCTTATTCAATTTTTGTAATACCTTATCCATATCTTTATAATACCTGAAAGATAAAACAATAGTACCTTAATGTATTGTTTTAATTTCATGCCAAATATATAATACCTTCAGAGTATAATTATGATACCTTATATATGCACATGTAATACCTTCTAAAAGTAATGCCTCTGATTCATTAAGTCAACACCTTCATGTACCAAAATATTAACATCAAAATATAAAAAACTGTATCCAACATAGACTGTTTCTAAAAGAAGTTAATGAAATGATCTTAAACTATATAATAAAAACTGAACATTGATGTTTTTGAACCCATTACTTCGCAGCTCGTTTTGGGCGTGGTTTATATGTCTTTAAAATCTTTAACTTTTTCTCCTTAAGTGTCTCAACCTTCTTCTTTGATTCAACAATCCTTGCTTTCACCTCAGGCTTGCTTTTGTAAAATTTATATACTTTTTGGAGGACTTCATTCCTCAAATCGTTCTTGTTCGACAACACAAGTGTTGCACATATTTCAGCCCTCAGGACACGTCTCACACCAGCCTATAAAAGGGAAAAACATTATAACTTACAAAAAATGATAAGAATTTTTTAATTATAATACAAGGAAATAATTTACCTTACTCATATCTGGATAAGAATATGCAACACCATTGAAATGTTTTATATGGTGCATCATATATACACCACAGTCCAGATCAGATTTCGTTGTTTGCCATTTGAAGTTCACATTCTCAAATTTATAATCTGCTGTCTCTGATGCTTTTTCATGCTTCATTTCAATTAGAAATTTAATCATTTCAGTTCTCTGCACAACATTCAAAAAATATTAAATTGAATTTCATCATAAGAAAACAACTTATTAAACTGAAAAAATCATTAAGAAAACCTTACCAATATTTCAGCAGCTTTGAAAAAATTATTCTCATCCTTGTATTTTCTATTATCCAGATATTGAAACTTCTTATCAACAAGATTTAGTACAGCAACAGCATAGTGACCATTGAGACAGAAAGGGATAAAGATCTACAAATCCATAAGGAAAAAAAATATTAAAAAGTTATAATTTAATAAAAAAGAGTATTATGAAAATAAGTACCATATCAACCGAACGGAGGGTATTCTTATTAGAAGCCATCCACGTCTTCCAGCAACCTCTCATGCATACTGAATTTTCTTCAAAATCATCACCATTTCCCAACATCTTATCCAAGTAAATCTAATACAAAAATAAAGACGTTAAATAACTCACAAATCACAAAAAACATAAAAAATCTTAGAAAAAATTCAATTTATTATAAAACTTACACTGTGTTCCAAGTTGAACACAAATCGACTTCTTTTTCCAACGTCTTCTTCACTATTCACAATCAAACACCAAGCACTAATGACAGATTGATATATTTCACATTTTGGAATCAACGAAACAATATCTTCCTTTGGCACGAAATTGAAATAACCATTTTGAAACAATCTTTCACTGCAAAAAAAAAAAAAAACAAAAAATAGTTAATACATGCAATACCCTTAAAACATAGTTGTAATACCGTATATGTACCATTGTAATACCATACAGTTATACATGCAATACCCTTAATGTACCATTGTAATACCATACAGTTATACATTCAATACCCTTAATGCATAATTGTAATACCATACAGTTATACATGCAATACCCTTAATGCATAATTGTAATACCATATATGTACCATTGTAATACCATACAGTTATACATGCAATATTCTTAATGTACCATTGTAATACCATACAGTTATACATGCAATACCCTTAATGCATAATTGTAATACCTCACATGTATCTTCATCATTCTTTTTTTTCTTCAGTCTAACTTGTCTTTTCTTCTCAACAACCTTTTCCTTCTCAACAACTTTTTCCTTCTCAACAACCTTTGCCTTTGCAATCTTCTTCACACTACAAAAATTATAAAAAATGCATAATAAAACAGGTACATATATGATACCTTATGTGTATATATGTAATACCATAAATGTATACATGTAATACCCTATGTATATATATGTAATACCATTAAGATACATATGTAATACTCTAGAGTATAAATGCAATACCATAGAGGTAAACATGTAATACTCTATATGTATATATGTGATACCATAAAGGTATATATGTAATACATGTATATACATTAACTAAAACAGCCTCTAAACCTTTTTCTATCAATTTCTTTTGTCTTATGGTTTCTTCATACAAAACACTTGATCGGATCAGTTCTTTAAAGTAAAACATATGATACCTAGAACTAAAAGATGTAACACATCAATGTAAGTATAATACCTATCAGCAGGAGCATCAGAAATTGTCAAATCCAACCCGCTAACATTAGCTCTCTTACGCAAACTTCCTCTTTTCCCACGAATTGCAGCTTCATCAGTAACGATTACCTTCCTCTTCAACCCTTTTTTGCTTATATTATCCATCTTTCTACAATAAACAAACTAAAAGTATTACAGTTTATAAACATACAAACTACAAAACTAGAGAAGACAATCAAAACATAGAACAAAAGAACTAAAAAAAACTCTAGAAATCACTAAAAAACTTCATTCTTATATTTTACTGAGTTTCCAATAAAAACACAAAAAAAGCACAAATCACTAGCATCAAAATCAAAACAAAGCTAAAGTTAATCACAGTACTAAACTTGAAAAACAGAGTGAAGCTTAAGACATACTTATCAAGTGCAGAAGAACAAAATAAACAAACAAATACTCGATTATAAAGTACTGCAAACAATCTAAACAAAAAAAATAAAATCATATAATTGTAATACCCTTAAGACATAGTTGTAATACCATATGTATATAACTGTAATACCCTATACCAGATTTCATATAACCCAGATGCATATAAACCAGATGGACTCCATTTGAACTCTAAAAAACTTCATTCTTATATTTTACTGAGTTTCCAATAAAAACACAAAAAAAGCACAAATCACTAGCATCAAAATCAAAACAAAGCTAAAGTTAATCACAGTACTAAACTTGAAAAACAGAGTGAAGCTTAAGACATACTTATCAAGTGCAGAAGAACAAAATAAACAAACAAATACTCGATTATAAAGTACTGCAAACAATCTAAACAAAAAAAATAAAATCATATAATTGTAATACCCTTAAGACATAGTTGTAATACCATATGTATATAACTGTAATACCCTATACCAGATTTCATATAACCCAGATGCATATAAACCAGATGGACTCCATTTGAACTCTAAAAAACTTCATTCTTATATTTTACTGAGTTTCCAATAAAAACACAAAAAAAGCACAAATCACTAGCATCAAAATCAAAACAAAGCTAAAGTTAATCACAGTACTAAACTTGAAAAACAGAGTGAAGCTTAAGACATACTTATCAAGTGCAGAAGAACAAAATAAACAAACAAATACTCGATTATAAAGTACTGCAAACAATCTAAACAAAAAAAATAAAATCATATAATTGTAATACCCTTAAGACATAGTTGTAATACCATATGTATATAACTGTAATACCCTATACCAGATTTCATATAACCCAGATGCATATAAACCAGATGGACTCCATTTGAACTCTAAAAAACTTCATTCTTATATTTTACTGAGTTTCCAATAAAAACACAAAAAAAGCACAAATCACTAGCATCAAAATCAAAACAAAGCTAAAGTTAATCACAGTACTAAACTTGAAAAACAGAGTGAAGCTTAAGACATACTTATCAAGTGCAGAAGAACAAAATAAACAAACAAATACTCGATTATAAAGTACTGCAAACAATCTAAACAAAAAAAATAAAATCATATAATTGTAATACCCTTAAGACATAGTTGTAATACCATATGTATATAACTGTAATACCCTATACCAGATTTCATATAACCCAGATGCATATAAACCAGATGGACTCCATTTGAACTCTAAAAAACTTCATTCTTATATTTTACTGAGTTTCCAATAAAAACACAAAAAAAGCACAAATCACTAGCATCAAAATCAAAACAAAGCTAAAGTTAATCACAGTACTAAACTTGAAAAACAGAGTGAAGCTTAAGACATACTTATCAAGTGCAGAAGAACAAAATAAACAAACAAATACTCGATTATAAAGTACTGCAAACAATCTAAACAAAAAAAATAAAATCATATAATTGTAATACCCTTAAGACATAGTTGTAATACCATATGTATATAACTGTAATACCCTATACCAGATTTCATATAACCCAGATGCATATAAACCAGATGGACTCCATTTGAACTCTAAAAAACTTCATTCTTATATTTTACTGAGTTTCCAATAAAAACACAAAAAAAAGCACAAATCACTAGCATCAAAATCAAAACAAAGCTAAAGTTAATCACAGTATTAAACTTGAAAAACAGAGTGAAGCTTAAGACATACTTATCAAGTGCAGAAGAACAAAATAAACAAACAAATACTCGATTATAAAGTACTACAAACAATCTAAACAAAAAAAATAAAATCATATAATTGTAATACCCTTAAGACATAGTTGTAATACCATATGTATATAACTGTAATACCCTATACCAGATTTCATATAACCCAGATGCATATAAACCAGATGGACTCCATTTGAACTCTAAAAAACTTCATTCTTATATTTTACTGAGTTTCCAATAAAAACACAGAAAAAGCACAAATCACTAGCATCAAAATCAAAACAAAGCTAAAGTTAATCACAGTATTAAACTTGAAAAACAGAGTGAAGCTTCACACAATAAAGATCAGGCATATTCAGCATTATCCAGAACATATTCATCAACTCAGTACACAACACACTCTACATCTCTTGATATATGCCCTGCATGTACACATATATGTATAAAGACCTATATTACACAATGTTGGAGAACTACAGAACAACATTTTTTGTGCTACGTAACATTAAACTACAGATTTTACATAAACTACAAAACTAGAGAAGATAATCAAAACATAGAACAAAAGAACTGAAAAAACCCTAGAAATTCAAACACACAAACACAAAAACAAACAAATCGAGTGCAAACGAACAAAATAAACAAATAAATACTCGATTATAAGTACTGCAAACAATCTAAACAAAAAAAAAAATCATCGCATGCACAAAAATACTTACCACCAAACCGAAGAATGAAATACGGCTGAAAATACTTCCAAAGCACCGATATTCTTCAACGAAAACGGAAAATCAACTCCAAAACAAACTTTAAGGAGACGAAATCGAAGCAAAAAAGTTGAGAAGGT